>QMIH01001341.1:123026-133753 GCA_003987875.1 Clarias batrachus | reverse complement strand
AAGGAGCGTTATTCTGCTGTTTTGTGACAATGTCCATTGTTAAAAGCTCAGACATGTAAAGGTAGTCCCAGAATTAAGAACGAGKTCTGTTTCAGGAGCATGTTCGTAAGTCTGATTTGTTCTTAAGTCCTACAAAGTGACTCTCTAAGGCTTTTACACGAATATACAAAGTAAAGCATACCAATYCACTTGACTAAATCTCTGTCCTCTTTCCCCACACTGTCATCTTGAGGCCAAAAACTGTGTAACCATCCCTAAGGAAATTAATATCACTTGTCAAATGTAACTGTGTTATCTCTGYGCCTTTAAACCTTGAGGGGAATCCCTGGCGCCATTTTGTCTCAGAGCTGTTTTCCACTGTTTTGGACTGTGAACTTTTGTTGAGGATTTTTTGAAAATAGGTTTATTCACAATCAATCAGAACAGCTTTACAGGACAGTCATTTTATATCATCGTGCTTCCGGAGTGATTCATTGAAACCGGTGAGGCCGACTCATTTCTCCCACAACCCCCACAYGTGCATATGTACAATATGCAGAACTTTTGAACATTTCATACATTCACTTACACGCTGAAAATGTTATATACCTGTATAATTGTAAATATTGGTATCTGATGCACTGCAATGTCTATTTTTTTGTACATGTGAGCTACTTCCGCAATTTACTCACATCTAAGAATTTTCGTAGAAAACGGGTCCATTCGTATCTGCGGGAATTCGTAACTCGAATGTTCATAAGTCGGGGACTGATAAAATTTAATTGAATTGAAGCAGTGGTAAGGGTCAAAGTAGCATCACATGAATGCCAGGACCATGTAAGATTTTTTTCTCCCAGAAMATTGGCCAGATCATCAGGCTCTGGATTGCCTTCTGATTCTATGTCTTTCCCTGGTAAGAGTAAAATGTGTCCCGTTCTCCACTTGTACTTCTATTAACCACTTTTGGAAGGTACTAGCCACTGCATACCAGGAGCACCACACAGGTCCTTCCATTTGTTCTGACCTAATCATCTAGTCATCACACCTAGGTCCTTGTCAAAGCCTCGCAGATTCTTACGCCTGCCTGTTTCTGTTTCCAACACATCAACTCCAAGAACTGACTGTTCACTTGCTGCCTAATATATCCTACCCTTAATTAACCTTTTTCACTTCACCTATCAGTGGTTTATAATGGTTGCTGATTGCTGTGTGACTGGGCTGTCACTGAAGGAAGCTTGTGTCTGAAGGCTTGTGCCTTACAATATAAATGCCATTATTTATCAAAATGCTACACAACACAAACAGAGACTACAGTTTAGGAATTAATAGTATTCAGTTAATGTTGAGATGTTGCTATGAGACATTGGAGTTGCCCCCTTTCTGCCCTTGGACTGATTGCTGTAGAAGAATCTGGCGTTGCCATGACAACACTGAGATTGAACCGTCGATAAATGTCACTGTTTGACAGTAGCTTGGCCTTGCAAAGGAATAATTGCATGTGTGGGAGTTTTAGGCTAATGGTATTTTCTTTTCAGGTATTTTGCACTCGGGCTCCTGTATCACTACAACGGCCAGGATGCTGCTGCTCTACAGGTATACTTATTCATATACATATTCATATACATGTACAGTATACACATATGCTAATACAGGAATTTATATTCATAAAAAAATCGGCACCATCTTGCAATGTACATGGGTCTTCAAATCCTCATGTAAGCACCAGTACTAGGAAATCACTATTCATGTATTCCTACATCCACATGAAGCCAGTGTGAATGTACTGTACGAGTAAGAAAAGGCACATCTGGCAGTATCTTGATGAGAAAGTGGGATTGTTGTTATGTGAATGTTAGAATGCTTGAAAGATGATAAAAGTGAGAACAGATTTTCTGAATATTCAAAAGGCAAAGGTCACATCACTAATACTGAGTTTTGTTTTGTTCTTTTGTAAATATAATTGTGTAWTYCCAGATGTTTACCCTMATATAGAGGCTTATATAAATGCTGTAGCTGCCTAATATCTAACTTTTATAATCAAGCCTTGTAGACAAGCCTTGCTTTAAGCTCAAGTCTTAGTCTCACCCCAAATTATAAAAACCCATAAAAATATTTGCAGATGATCTTTTTGAGAAATATACCATTTTATATGTGAATTGAATTCAGCATTTTAATGGCATATGATCACAAACTTCACTTTATGTTTTCATAGTTGTGGGTTCGAGTTGTCAACGGGGATCTCCAAGACTCCACACATGCTGACCTTTTCGATTATGTTGTGGATTTTCTGAGCTCATGTACGAACCTGGACCTTGTATGGAAGTATGCAGACTGGGCCTTACAGAAGGACCAGAAGGTAAGAAAAATTGCGAAATTGTTGTAAAACTGTATCAGTCAATATGGTCATCGGTAGGATGTGGCTATTGGTCCCATCCCGTGCTCATTTACAATATCGTATTCACAAAAGATATTCCATTACCAACATCAGATACCAGTCTAATGTGCCATGCCGGACCACTTACCGATGAGACGCAGTGACAATGAACATATTTTATGATTAATGACTGAAAACTGTGCTCTGCGAAAAGAAAACACGAGGAGGAACTTCCTCAGCCTCTTTCTACAATACAAGCACCCTACTAAAACCTCGTAAGATCAAAACCTCAGCAAACAAACAATCCAAAATCACAATTTTGTGATGTTCCTGATTGTTAATACTTGGTAGGTTACCTAGTTTGTATTATGAAAATTCAAATAAAAAAATAATAAAACAACAGGTACAGTATGTGGCCTAAACAGGAGTCAGATGTTCATGAAAAAAATTAAGACATCACGTTTTTCACACCACATGTATAATTGTTTGCGCATAATTGTTTGTCCAGCTAACTTCAAAGGTGAGCATCCTTGAGCTCTTCCACAAGCATAGCAAATTAACTTTCTAAAAAGAAAGCAACAAAGCCAATACACAACAGTTCATGGTATCGATGAGGATTCAGGCAGAATGGTTTTATAATTTAAACATGTGCAAAATCAAGCAAGTTTTAAGTGATGATATAGACTATTAAGCCACTTAAAAAAGCTATCACCAACCTATTAYAAATGATAAAATAAATTTGTTGTTTTTAAGTGCAGATGGTTACTTTCATAGAGAAAGTCTCTAAGACCGACGTATTAATATGTCATTTTATCTTTCTGATAAAATAAAACACACATGTATCAGTTCACAATGATCTTCTCTATCCCTGCAGGGAAGTTTTCATTTCATTGTGGAATTTTAAAGTAATTGCTCTTCTGGGTCCATCAATATAATTGTGCCAGGAAGCTATTTTCAATCTTTATGAAACGACCGTTACAAATTGGTGGATGATCAATGCATCACCACATGTATCAGTTCACAGTGACCTTCTTTGTTTGTAATGAAGATCAATCGAATCTAAAATGACTGTAGAATTTGAAAGTACTAGCTCTTAAAAGTATACCAGATGTAAATTAAGCCTTGCAAAGTTTTTAATGGTGTGTGTCTGAATAAGAGAGGAACATAATGTGATGACTGCAAACAGCTGGTTCTTCTAGGAAAGGTACGTGATTGTACTGGTGTTGTGCAGTGATGATCACATAACATCTTTTGAGAATGGGTGCAACAACTGAAAAGTTTGTGGAGATTTGTTGATCAAAGTGTGCGAGTCTAGTCATCATCATTTCAACTATATGGAGCAAGTACAGTACATAGTGAAACAATACAACACTCCCCCATGACTATGGTGACTCATTACACAACACAGAACTGCACACGACTACACAAAACTAGAAAGTATACGAAAAGCCCTGGACTACGTAACATGCACGGGGTCAAACTTGTGCTCGAAGTGCAAGACAATACACAAGACAGTGGGTACAGTTAAAGCTGACCAGTTCAAAGTAATAATCGGGAATAAAGTGCAAGACAAGGTATTGCAAAATAATGATAATACATTGTGTGAATGTAAGCATAACATCCATAATGTATCTGGGCTACTGTATATAGCTGGTGTTGAGGAACCCAGACGAGATTGCTGCTCTGTAACCTTATCTAACTAAAATGGAATTGATTTATCACTATTTATTAGTAAAGGTCTCTGCTGCATCAGGTGATGCACTGTGCTACATAAAGTGTTTGAGTAATTACTACTGAACTAGTAAACCTAAATGCGCTTACTAGCATTTACTTACTGTTGTCTTACTGCTGTGTATACTAACTGTGTATATTTCACCAAAATGTTGTGGAAATGGTTTTATAACATTTCTAAACCTGCTCTAACAGAAAGTTAAASAGGAGGAATTATTTCTTTAATGAACACAGCTGCAAAAACAGCTGTAGGCCATGAATAAAGGTCGGCATAGTTTTCAGCTTCAATGAATTACTGAATGATAAAATCAGCATAAGTTTGTCAATATCACTTAGTGAAACTGGCATGACATTTTTTTTAAGTAAATTTTTTCCTTCTTCACATTTGTAATAGCTTGGAGTGCGGATATTCACTAAGAGAGCTGTTTCTAAAGAGCAAACCAGGCAGCCGAATCCTGACGAAGTGATCACGTACCTACAGAAGCACAACAAGGCCCTGCTTCTGTACCTGGAACATTTGGTTCTAGAGAGAAGGATACAGGTTGGAGTTTCTTTTTATTTAATCTAGMCTTTCAACTRCTGTGAACTGCTTTCAACTGAGAAAAACTATGTACAGAATGTTTGTTATAGAAAGTAAATAAATCCTGTATTCATACTGTATTTTGAACCTTGCAGTGCGTGTAATATTGTGGGAATTAGACAATGGTCTTTGTAGAATCTAACACAGTTCAGTCACTTTTTAGACGCTCCCTAACCGACTCCATTACTTTAAAGAGCAAGTGATCTATGTTCCTGAGAAATTAGATTCAGCAGATTTAACAGGAGAAAATGTCAAATATATTCAGTTTTACTTTATTCTCTGTTCACTCAAGAGTAAGAAATACACACCTTCTCCTTTTAGTGTATTTATTTTATGAGAAATTGAAGAAAGAATCTCGAATGTGCACCGAATGTCTCAATATAAAGGGCTCGCTGTTTTATAGACCTTTATATAGACAGACCATATAACCACATGCACATTTAAAATATCGGTTATTTTAAAATTTTAGTAACATGGTACTTTTAGTGCATCTGTACCGTGCAGCACTATTCCCACCTGCCGTGTTTTTTTTTTTTTTTTAAACTAATTTTAAAAAACATTGTTTTTTGCTATGCTTTATGCATGCAGAAAGAGAAGTACCACACACACCTAGCTGTGCTGTATGCCGACCGAGTCCTCGCTCTCATCTCCCGAACCTTGGCCACAGAAGAGCAGCTCTCTTCAGCCCGACAGAAACTGCAGAGATTGCTCAGAGAGTCCAACCTGTACAGAGTCCAGCTGCTACTGGGTAAGAATATGAAGGTGGAAATAAATCATTATACACGATGCTGTTAAATTGTATAATCTGATTGGCCAGAAGTTGTTCTTGGGTTTATAATTAATGCACTTGCACTTATATGTTATTGTTGTTAAACCCCCAAGATACGATGATATAATGATACCTTRGTGCTGGTTCAATTAATATTTCAATTCCTTATCATGATTTTATAAATATCCCAATTTGATGTTACTTTAAATTTCTTTTTAGGTTTTGTTACATTTTTAAGATGTTGAACCTTTAAAAAAGTTGCGTTATAAGTCAAAGGTTTTATATCTTAGCATTTAACAGCTTCACAACTGAATTGAACATGAGTAATGCAATGCAGTTCAATCACTTATAGCATTATTTTTCCACGTCAAAACCAAGGGCAGCATTTATAAGAGTTTAACACTAATGTAAGTTAAATAAAAAGCAGAATTTTTATCGAGCAGCACATATCTCTGTCATCCACCATAGTTATTATTTCTAAATATTATTATTGGCAAATAATTCGCTCCTACCACATGGGATGCCAATGTGAGAATAGTTCAGAGTGAACCAACTGTAGGATTTTGTAAGAAACAACATCATCATATCATGCCTCCAAAACGTTTTAGCACGTCCTGAGCAATTGTGAATATGTKGCCGCGCCCATATTGCACGGCTTCTTATGCACGCGTTTAAAGACTCATTGCCGCATGTGGTGTTTCGAGAAATGTGTTTAATGAGTGGGAGGTTTGAAGAAAAAAAGGCCAATCCGAGTAAATGTAACGTGTAGCATTCCTGTTGCACCACTCAGAAGCTTGTGCACTCGGCACAGAACTGCTTATATCCAATGTGATCGGTCATAGCTGATCTCAATTCACTGCTGATCAACCGGTCATCCCTAGTAGAAATGTAATCAATATTTTGAAAATTGATTTTGGAGAGTGGCGGAAATGAATCGGCACACAAAAGAATCGCGATTCATAACTGAAACAATTTTTTTCCCCATCTTTAATAAAGTTCTCCCAGGACATAAAAGTAAAGCAGATACATGATGTAGATCACATGATGTGTTGCGGGAACACTTAAACACGCTTTGTTTTTCTTCAGGTAAACTGCAGGATTCGGAGCTGCTGTTAATGGAGAGAGCGACACTACACGGTAAGCTGGAGGAGCACGATAAGGCACTACATATCTTAGTGCACCAGCTGAAGGACTCTGTCGCTGCACAGCAATACTGCACATGGGCATCCGATCACAAAAACCGTGGGGAAGTTTTCCATCAACTGTTGCGTGTGTACTTGGACCCAGACGTGCCCGGAGGGCCGCGGACTGTCGAGGCTGTCGACTTGCTGAACCGCAACGCTGAGGTTTTCGATGCCCCAAAGGTTTTGGAACTTCTCCCTGAAGCGTGGTCTTTACCTTTGCTCCGCCCATTCCTGTGCGGGGCTGTGAGGGCCAGCATGCACGCTCGCCACACCTCCCAGATCGCGCTCGGGCTTGCACGAGCTGAGAACCTGCAGCTGCACCACGACAGGGTAAGTTTATTCTGTAGACAGTACACAGGGCTGTTTAAGCTGTTTGTATTGTAAACATGTGCACCCGGATGAACTAAAATAAACATTGCGTTTCATACTATCTATATATATATTAATATTTTACATTAGCGTTATCTTTTTTTATTTTTTATTTTTTTATGTTTCTCTTCAGCAGAAGTTATAGATTAATTGAACTTGGAGACTCTATGCTTAAGTTGATAAGTTCAGATAATGCTGATCCAGGTTATGAATTACGCTTCATAAAAACTAATTTATTCATAAGACTTTACACAAGACGTGTTGTTCCTGAAGTTCCTGGTAGTTTCCTACTCATGAGTTTGTAAATATACATCTATATTCAGTCAATATTGTACACCTTGAGCAAACTGGCTCCAGCATTAGATAGAACTGGTGCAAGTTATTGCATTTCTGTAAATATTCAGATTACAGTATCAAGTTTAAAAGGTTGTTTATTTCAGTTAAATACACAAATCTATTAATATTATCGGAGAGTGTGATCATAAAAACTGTAAGCTTTTCCTTYACATCTTGCCTAGCAGTGTTTGCATCTCTTTATTATGCTCTCCTGTGTGTGCTGTRCATACYATAAATGTGGAATTAATCATGAATTGGTCTTGCGAATAATTCCTGATCGTTCGTTCTGTTCAGCTCAAGTATCGAGGAGGTCCGATCGTAGTGTCCGAAAAAAAGGGATGCCGTCTGTGCCACAACACGTTCACCGAGCCAGACTGCGTGTGCCTTCCTGGTGGCACGCCTGTCCACACACACTGTGCCACACAGAAGCTTAAGGGCTCACCCACAAAACGACAAAAAGACCACGACTATACCAGCAATCACACATGAACGTTGCAGGAAGYGGAACGCACTTCAGGGGGCATGTGCTGGGCCACGGCCTACACAGCTGTGGGCACCTGGGTGGAGACGGGCACGGGGAGATGAGCGCGCACACGACGTCGCACATCTAGAACAAGAATGCTCGGAGCACTGGAGTCTACAGAGATGAGTTAAAGGCTGGGCGTGGCTTGAGACAAAGATTGAATTTGCATTTGAGTGTGTTTGTGAGAGAGAGGGAAGAATCTGAGAAATTTATGAAATAATGAGATGCTATTTATTCGTGTTCCTCGCCTCCCACTTCTTGCATTTATACAACAAGTTGGGTTTAATCAGTTGTTCTGTTTTTTTTTTTTTTTTTTTAAGAAACGAATTAAGAAAAGTAGAATCCAGTAACAAAGGTATGGCTTAAAAAGAGCAGATACAGCGAGTCTGCAGTGCTGTATTGTTATAACATTATAACACTAACAAAACGTTTTATTGGTAGTCAGTTTTGTCGTTCGTCTAACAACTTGAACTTTCTGTTCTAATAGCAGATCACTTACTATTAACGTCATTGTATCTGACAAGATCAAGCACTCAGAAGTTATATGTCATGGATAAGCATCAGATTTGCTTCATGTTTGCATCTACAGAGCAACAAAGTTGTTAACATCTGCCTGGACAGGAAAACAAGGTAGGCCTGTCCAAATAWAAAATGTCAGTTATAATTTGGATGAAAGCGAATTATAAACATGCATAACCTAGATTACTTATATGTACGAAGGCGAGTCAAAAAATTATCCGCACTCAAGTTGTATTAAAAATTCTGTTCACTGTCTTATCAGCATTTTCCATTCAAAGCTACTGTCGGTGCTGTGCAGGTGTGAACGTGTTACATCAGTTCACAGTGCGAGCAAAAATGGATACCCTAGTTGTGTGATTTGAACAAAAGAAGGGCAGCGAACACTATTGTTTGGGTCCGAGTGTTTGTTTGGATATCGATATTCTAAGGAAGGTAAAAGTTTCTTAAAAAGAATCATCATTGGTTACGAGACATGGATTCATCACGATGAGCCTGAGAGTAAGCGGCAGAGTATGGAACGGAAACCTCCTCAATCTCCAACCAAGAAAAAATAAAATGCTTACATTTGAATCTTTTACCAGTTTAGTCTTCTGAAAGCAGCACTACGAGGATGGAAGATTCACTTCTGATGAAGTGAAGACGGTGCTACATTCGTGGCTCGCAGCTCAGCGTAAAATATACGAAAGCTTCTCGACAAATTAATGAATTACAATAAATTCTACAGCCAGAGTGCAGATTGACTCTCCCTCGTAGATATTAGAGCGGAGGGGAATCACCTCAACCCTGACCAGGCAGTTTGGATTCTAACAAATCAATACTGTAAACATGCCATATTTAATCAGTTTGAGCTTTCTTTGTCCTCCTGCCATTATGAAGGTAAAAAAGACGTCCTGATGCCCACCTGACTTTTTGTTCCCTTCCATTGGATTCTTGTGCAATACTCGGCTCTAGTCTCAACCAGACTTCTGGCAACCTTTAAAATAATGTGCCTCTTTTTGCATCAGTTTGGATCATGTTTCATTTCTAATAGCGTGCTCATATTCATTTACATCCACACTAAGCAACAAAATCAAGCACAAATCGAGAACGTTTGTAATTTCTTAAACTTTCTCTTATCTTGTTCTGAATCCACTGTTCCTCAGTAATATGTAGGAGGAAAACGGATTCAAAGATCAAAATGCTTTCTCTCAATGCCAATCCTCATCCACTAGTCGGCTTTCCCTTGACCCGTTTCCTTCAAAACACGTGCAACATAATGACCGCCCAATTTTATTATTTTTTTTTTTTACCATCAGACAACTTGCACAGACACATTTTTCATCAGGTCCTTCATTTGAGACATGACGCTAAGCTGTGACTGATTATTTTTTTTTTTTTTAAAGATATTGAATAACAATGAATGCAGCAACTAAATGATGACTTGTATGTTTTTGGCTATATTTTGTGACATGCCTGTCGATTGGGAAATGCATGGGTGCTTTCGAAAAAAGTATGAGAGACTGGGGAGTGAGAGCGGGACGACGACGCCCCTGGCGAAGGCTCGGTTTACAATCTCAAGCACAGTATAACCACTGCCTACTATGTCAATACTAAACCAATGCATGGGTGGGACCCAAAAACACACCTGCTCATGGAGACACACTGACACCTGCTTGTGCACCGGTTCAAGTTCAGCTTTTATTGGATGTAAACGTTTGCAGATTTCACTGTACAAAAAAATGAAGGGGGGGGAAACAAAGGTGTTATGCATGGACAAGTAGACAAAATGTGTACAGCAAAGAAAACGGAAACATCTTCATACGTCCATTAATGTCAAATTTGTGTGACTGTTTGACAATGTCTAATCCAGGGCCCGGTTTTCCAAAAAGCACTATAGTGTTACAAATATGCTTCTGATGATATTAATAGCTTTTATGACGACGCTGTTTTTTTTTTTTTTTTTTTGATAAACCCGGCCTTGAATCTTGTCATGCAACACTTAAGATGTCTTAGATGTAACGAACTCTCTAAATTCGTYTCTCTGATCATGAGTGCATATATCTACAGCCCTCTGTCCCTGAATACTGCAGACGGAATCCGTCTGCGTCTTTCTATCCGCTCGAGTATTTTATAAATGCATATCTACTCATGTGTACATACTGTATTTATAATTGTTTGTCGCTTTGTAAATCRATGGCCGTGTCTTTGGAATGTACAAATGTAAAGACGTCCATTTTAATAAACATGACTGCTTATGTTACTGCTGAATATTTGTGCGTCTTTCAGGATACAACCTTTTATCTAAGTATTTACACCTATGTAAAGCTTGTCCATGAGCAGCCTTAGGAGGGAAACTATTAAATGTGCTTATAGTGCAACTGTTA
>QMIH01001341.1:68346-100264 GCA_003987875.1 Clarias batrachus | reverse complement strand
AATTGACAGACAAACAGGAAAACAGAGTCAGAGAGATGGACAGACCAAATAAGACTGCACTTACATGCATGAGGGAGTAGTAGGCTTGCTTCCCAGTGTAGAAAAGATAGTGGAAAGGGCGGCCGTCCTCGCCCCACTGCACCGCTGCACACAATTTTACACAATTCATAATTAAAGTGTTGTGTTATAACTCTTAGTTATCGCAAGAGCCAACAAACAAAGCCTCATTTACATACCTGCCTGCTTTGGGAATATCAGATCTGGGTGCTGAAATACAAATGTGAAATCACATGTGTGGCATATGTGTGTTGTTGCAAACACCAAGASACTGTGAGATTTGTTAAAAGGGGTGGTGGGGAGYGATTAGCTTTAGTTAGAGTAAAATCATACCTTCATTATAGGTCGAGCTCKCTTCTCAAACAGACCAGAGGGGAAGAGATACGCTATGCACCTCTATGGAGTAGGAAAGAAAAAGTGCAACATATTATTATAACACAGTATTATTAGTATTAATTAACATATCAAATTACTAACCAGGATATCATAAAATTCATATTAGGATATCTACTCTATTTAAGTACTTACAATAATTATCACAATATTACATTAAAATATAGACATTACCCCCATAGGTGTGTTCATGCATTTGTTTAACTGAACAGAACAGAATTCTGGATGACTGAAACATTATACTTGYGGGGACACTTATGTATCACTGTCCTGGATCACGCAACTGGATATAACTGAACCTTGCGATATATTGTGCAATCAGTTTCCAACAACAGGGCCGTGCTAATATAATTACACTTGAGATAGCAAAAAAGCGACAACTTGTGAACGAGTTGGGGGAAAAAGAAAGGAAACCAAACGATGGAGGGGAAAAAAGGTGAAAGAGAGCGAGATGAAGTGAGATGACAGCAGATGCAGCGGAAAAGGACACGCAGTCATGCATCACACTGTCAAAATGGGAGAATGAGAGAGAGAGAGAGAGAGAGAGAGAGAGAGAGTGAGTGGTGAAAGAGAGCGAGCAAAGAAACAAGAGGGAAGACAGAATGGGGATGAGAGAAGGGGACGGATGCAGGGTGCAGTGACAGATGAAGGCAGCACCTGTTAATACCTTGAAATGCAATATGGCGCAACTCCCCGAGGGAGGTGTAGCCTCATCACGCTGCTCTGCAAAAAACAACGCTGCCTAAACTTCATACAAGGTGGCCGAACTTTGTGATGATGTGGCGATGGAGAACACACTGAACTCCAACACCATGCCTCCGCTACAACTTCTCTTTTAGAACTGTACCATTGTACACAATACAATACACAGATCAGCTATAACATTAAATCTATTAAAATTAAAACCACCTAGATTTTGCCCTTGTGCCACTAGGGCAGCGCTGGGCGTGGCTCAGCAGGGCCTTTGGGTGTGTGCTGTGGGTTGAGGGGTGGGACTTCCATGGGATGCTCCAAACAAACAAGTCTGATCCATAGGAGTTCAATCGGATTGAGATCTGGGGAGTTTGGAGGCCGGGTCAGCGACTTTGGGCCCTTTGCATGCTGGGCCTTGATCGTGGTGGGATGTGGTGTGCAGAGGTTTGTGCTGCGTCGTTTTTTCTGTGGCATTTGGTCACGTGGTCATGGGTGAGCCTGGTGCTGCCATCATCCTGTCATTAGTATAGTCGGTCATTGGTGTTATTCAGTTGACCTGACCATGGCGTTAGGCTGATTTTTTCAGGACTAAGGCCAGCATACAGACAAAAAAGGGGAAATGGTGAGATGATGTTATATAGGAAGCAGTAATAACTGATTTTCACATGGATTTTTAACCAGAGTTCTAAAGAGTACAGGCTATAAAAGGGAACACCAACTGGGTAATCAATTAAATGTTATATAGACAGTGCTATAAAGCAGTTTCACAGAAATCCCAAAATAGATTTAGATCCCCAAGGAAGCAGCGAGGAACCCTGTCAAGAAAAGAACGCTCTGAAAGAACACAAGGAAAAATCTCAAGAGGAACCAGACTCGAAAAAGTGACATCACATTGTGGAGGAGTAATGATTCATTCTCCCACTAAGTGTGTTGATAGGATATACCTGAGGCTTTACAATTACAGCAGCCGTTCCATCTCCAGCAAGTCATAAGTGCCAAAACCCCAAGCGGAACAAAGTATCAGGATGAATCAGGCAGATCCGGGAGGCAATTGGAGCAACAGCAGTAGAAGTGTGTCCGCATATCAAGTCTTGAGCACACATATTAGTTTTGCGCTGCATAACTCTGCACTGTACTGTCCTTCACTCAGCATTTGTAAGTGTTTACACGTCCAGAGGCTCCAGAAATCAGCGACTGTCGTCTGTGATGTCTTAGCAGACCCCAAATCATGTTTGCGATGCCAATTTTATCCAATATAAGCCATTTTAAAAATGTTAATTACAGCTCATTTCTGGAACGAGCTACTGATTCTGCACTTGGTTTAAAACGTATTTAATGAATTTCCATTTATAGTGAACTTGAGAATTGAGAACCCTCTCTACTTGTTATACAGTTAGGATACATCGCTGTAAGTAATTACATGAAGAAAGAAAAAAAAAAAAAACAAGTAAAAATCTAAAACAAAATGCTGCCTGGAGTTCAAAATCTTAGCACTGGCTTACTGCCACATCTGCTTTCACGGCAGAAGCAGTCACACAGCTCAGTTATCGCTTAATGGATGTAAACGAGCTGGCACGAGTGTGCCAGCGAAATGAAAAGTTCAACAGTGCAGCTCTGCATGCTGGAACCCATAACCATCAGTGCTGCTTTTATCACAGTTGTCACCAGTCTTGGCATCACATTTCGAGCCTTCCAGGCCACCTGATGGGTTTAGAGACCGTGTTGCGAGACATGGCGTGAGACCGTGTCTGTGCATGACAGTAAAGGGAAGGCAGGTGAAGTGAAGGTGAATTACTTCCTGCTGGCACAGCTGTCCCCGTTCCTCTGCCGCACTCATAGGAACGTCGTGTCGGCCAGAGCTGGCAACCCGTTTAGTGCCCTGCCTCCSTGCCCGGCAGTCCAAGCCATTCCCCGCTCGTCTGGCAGAGGCTTGGTGGGTGTCACTGCCTCTTAGCCACGCTGGCACTGAGGACTCAATTCATTAACGATGGTGGAGGATTGGGGATAAATGCAAATTGGGCACATTTGGTGTGATGAATCAATTACAGTACAGGGAAAGGACGAGAGAGAGAGAGAGAGAGAGAGAGAGAGAAGCATTAAAGTATCTTTGAACATCGCTGTCTTTCTGTGACCACCGGAGAGGCTTCAGCTTGGCTTCATCCCAAAAGCAGAGCTTTAGGTATCATCATAGAATTGGGCCCAGATCCCAAACGAAACTCCAGCCAAGCGCGACAACTACCGTTTAGGTAAAAGTCTGATTGTAAAAGTCTGATTGCAAAAACTGAGGCAACACTGACTAAAAAACGTTTACCTTACGTTTATCAGTTTATTACCTGAGATTATTAACCAGAATGTGGCTACATTTTTACACATCAGAACTTAACCGTATGAATATAACAGTAGTTTTAACTGTTACAAAAACCACAGCTTTATATTAATCTGCCAGTTCTAATACGTAATCCTTTTAATAATGGGGCAGATGCGCCCCATCACCCCCCGACTAATACTGCACAGATTTTTAAAAAGCGTCTGTGTTTATCAAAGAAGAGAATACATTTGTTGATGTGGTGAAGCTTTTTGTTTTTACATTTACTTACTGATCTGAGACAAACGAATAATTACAATTTGTACACATTTCCTCACATTTTTCAAAGTTTTTTCTTATTTTTTTTTAAAGCTGCTTTGCAACAAAACCCACTGTCAAAAGTGCAATAAAAATAAAATTGAGTTGAATTAACCAATTTCCGATGTTAGTGCAGCTTGCAATGTGTTATCCTTTAATGTTATGGAAATTTTAAAAGCAGCGTTACTACTTTTGAGCTACGTTCTCAAGGCCAAGAGTTCATAAACATTTGTAGACACATAAAACTTAATTTCAACTAGAAAATAAAATTCCATAAACCCCCCTCAGCACAGTTTTTGGGCATTGGCTTAGTGTACTAATATAAGGAATATTATTTAAACATGTATACAATAATAATTTATCTATTCACTGGAGCTATAGAGCTTTTCATCGTAGAGCCTTTCACAGACAGAACACATCACGCATAATGGCACTAAACCAAGTCAGACTGACTGCTGATATTCTTTGTCAGGATATAAATCATACCTAGTAAAACAGATAAAGATGTTTCATAATTTTTTGAGCATTTTATCCAGGATATGACTGCTGATTTTTGCCCCACACACATTTTTTTTAAGTTTATGCTGGCTGTTTTTACTAATTATACACTTCAAGACTCTTCAACATGACCTTATCATTTTTTAAAGCTGAGAACACAGCACTAACGTCTTCATTCTTTGCCGGAACAGAAACATTTTAAAGTTTGTTGTAACGAACAGGTCTAACAGAGTACACAAAAACAGTCTACATTGGGAAGCGGTCCAAAAAAACCAGAAAGAATCGGCCAAAAAGCTTTATTTAATGCAGAGAGAGTTGGCATCGCCTTCAGCAGATGTACTCCAAAGGCCACCAGCTCCAGCTTTTAACTAATCACAGTTGTGAATGTGAAAAAGGTCACCTATTTAATGCACCGAGTTCTGGTATTTAAGAGAAAGAAATGGAATTAGACATTGTAGGAATGAAGATTTTCAAAATATTCAGCACTTTATGTATTTATCTCACAGACTCAGCTCATGAGGAATCATAAAATCAGCTCATGAATTTCCTTCCTGTTGCTTGACCCACAGCACTGACTGCGCTGAAAGTGTTAATATTCTGTATGAACAGCTTTAACAGTAGCATTGGCTGCTGAGCAAACCATAGGGTAATAATATGAGCTCATTCTACTGTTTATGTGGTAACACTTAAATTCCTACACTGCCATGAAAAACTACTCTTTTTTTTATGATTTCTTTTTTTTACATATTTGTGACACTTAAATTATTCATATTATTAAACAAATTTTACTATTACATAAAAATAACCCAAGTAAATACAAAATACAGTTTTTAAATGATGAATTTTTAAGGGAAAAGAGCTGTCCAAACCTTCCTGATCTTATGTGAAAAAGTAATGTGAAAAAGTAATCTGGACGATTTGCAACAACTGATGGTAACATGAATTCTGTGCTTCAATATAAAATCCTGAAGAAGAATGTCCAGCCATCAGTTCAAAACACGCCAGCAAGTCTGTCTCTGAATGGCTCAAAAAAACAAACGTAAGGTTTTGGAGAGGCCTAGTCAAAGTCCGGACTTAAATCCAATTGAGATGCTGTGGTGTGAACTTAAACAGGTTAAATCCTCAGATGTGGCTGAATTAAAACAATTTCAAAAAAGAAGAGTGGGCAAAATATTCCTCCACAGCGATGTGAAAGACTCATTGGCAGTTATCGCAAACGCTTGAATACAACCAGTTATTAGGTTTAGGGGGAAAATTACTTTTTCCACAAAGGGCCAGGCTGGTTGGCACAGTTTTTTTCCTTTTAATAAATAATTTTTAAAAAGCATTTTGTATTTACTCTGGATCCATTTTAAGATGATGTACAATTTTTAGTGAAGCTTTTATGGCAACATTATTAATAAGGCAAGATTGGTTGATAAATTGTACGCAGGATTAAATAAGTCGTGTCACTACAAAAGCTGTAACTCATAAATTCCAACCACTGACATGGAGAACGTAAAGAAGATGCTCCCTTTAACTTGGAATTCCTACTAACTCTAAATTCTAAGTATTTCCTCTTTCCTTTTGCCGCAAACAAATTCCTGGCAACCGCACTTCCAACACCCGACACCGTATATTTTTGTTTTGACTATATCTCTAACTGTAGCAGATAGGTGGTGGTTTTAAGCAGCATTTCAGCTCTGTGAGATCCAAGTCAGTCTACTCACAGTACTATGGTTCTGCTTTGATTTCTGGCAATGGATAATATTAGGTAATATAGTCCTGTATTCTGTATTACTATTACGAGTTCTCGCAAGCTGAAGAACACGTGGCAGTGGGTTGTATTTGGCCAGTGGGCCTTTAGTTTGACACATATGCTTTACATTTTCCCTCATGGAAAAGTCTTGAGAATGGAAGATGTTGCGTTTTGGGGGTTTCTATTATTCTCTCCAACAGGCTGCATTTTTTGTCTGTTATACAATAAGTAATATGGGGAASTAACGTTATTTATAGATGTTCCACCACATTATACACAGCTATAGTATAGCACCAACTGGTAAGATTCCTACACTAACAAGTCTTCTACTTTTTATTGCTAATTTGTATACACATTTAATATACTTTAAACATGAATGACACTACCAAAAAAAAAAAAATTGACCCCACTGTTTCATCAACCCTAACTCAAACAATGAAAAAATTCTGTTCAATTCCTTCACTGGTTACAATGAAAATTCGATATAAATCCTACAAAACATTCAACTGTGCTTCACTGAAATCACAACTAGACATGTGAAGGGACAACCTGAAAAACATAATGCTTCCCCATCAATTAGCCAAGGCAAACCCCACTGTTTTGACTTGGCCAAAAACAGATGGCATTTGGATTTACATAAGAAGTACTTTTGATTATCTTTGATTGGATAATTTCTGTAGTGATTGATATTCTTTCCACTGATGCAGTGAGTAGCTTCGCATTTCTTAAAATAACTCAGAAGACAAATGTTGGAAGACGGATTCCCATTCTCATATACTGTAGCTAAACCTCTATTCTAACCAAGCAGCAACCTCTGTTTCTGAAATAACTAGTCTAACATGGAAGTGCCAAAAGAAGGTAAGGTTGCCCATTGGCTTCAAAAGTCATTAAATCCGCATAAACCCTGAGCTAAAATGTACAACTTTACAAGGGAAATAAATATTTTCCAAGTTAAAACCAAGCTAGAAATCTTGTGGTAACTGAGGTAAGTAGGCATATTCCATCCAACAGCCAGGATCTGTTCATTCTGCCCATTTGCCCATTTATGGATTAACTGGGATTTAGGCTCAGTCAGCTCCTGCCAAGATGGCGGTGACCTTATCTCCCACAATTAAGCTTCAAAAACGCACTTTAAAAAAAATTATTTAAAAAAATCTGCTTGTGACATCAAGGAGGGTTTGTCCAGTTTATTTTTATACAATCTATTTTTCTAATGTATTCTTCATTTGAGAACAACTCAATTAGTCACAAAAGATACATTCTTTACAAATTTTAACTTGTTCCACACTAATGAAATCAAAATGCATGGATTACAGATACAGAGTCAGGTGTGGTGTGATCCATCTACACATAAGTTTGGTCCAGTGTGACATCTATATATTATACGAATCCAATCTGTAACTTGTATCTGGTGTTAAAATTCACTGCCCAACTGCCCACAGAAAACAAAGCCTGAGTGCTCAAAACACACACTCACTAGTCATATAATCTGTGTCAATAAGGTGAGTCTTACATCTATGTCCTCCTGCGTGAACGTCTCAGGGTCTTCCCCCATCATGTTAGCCAGATGCCGTTTGCCGATATTGAAGTCTTCTATTTGTTTCTTAATGTATTCTTCTGAAAACTTTTCAGGCCCGGCAGCTGCAAGGTTCTTCCTCCAAACAGCTGAAGACACACAGATCTGCCTGCTGATCAGCTAGAAAAGCATAAAGAGGATTAAACAACAGTGATAAAATATCAGTCGAGTATTTAAAAACTGTCTATAATTCACATGGAATAATTAACGACTAAGAATAACTGTTTAATACTCCTCAAAATAAATACATGTAGCCATGATTCACATAACTCGATAAAGCCAGTGTTACCAGACATACTAAACAAACATACAAAATAATACTGGCATACTTTTAGTAGTGAACTTTAGATTTTGGGTCATTCAAATATACAGCTTTTATTTATAAAGACACTATTTTACCAGGACACACTTATTAACATCTGCCAAGAGAATGTCTACATGATGGATGCTATTTTTCAAACTCTTCTTTGAGACTTAAACTCGTGATCTCTAGTCAAAAGAGAAAATATATCAAAATGCTCAGGTCCAATCTATTTAGCTAGATAAAATCTAAGTTCTGTTTAATTGGAACTGGGATGTCCCACTGTCTTTCCTGCACTCCATTGCTTGATGATGTCTTTTGGCACACTGACTTATGAAGATCGATGCTCTTCATGCATGTGCATGCAGCCTTGTGCTGCCATCTGTTGCCGTGTTACTCAAATCTTTTTTATACCACTTGTATTGGATTGTACATGACTTTTTTCCCCAATGCTCCAGTCCATGCTTCCTAACATACTGAAGCCTTTTTTCTGACTAGCCTCAACAATACGTGGTTTTCAGAAGGCTACACAGCCGTTTAGTCCTAATCTCTTGAGTTCTCTTTACATTGTGTGTTTGGAAAGGCTCTTACTTTCAGTTATAAACATAGCTGTGAGTTGGACTGTTGTTGTTTTTGCTTTGTTTTGTTACAAATTGAGTTTAAGTGATCTCCCATCACACTCATTCAGGATGTTTTCCGGTCCACATTTCTTCCCTGAAGAAGTTTTAACAATGCATTTTGTCCCTTCCGAAACAGAGTTATATATTTGCCACAGGATATGTCTCCTGATATGATTTTTTTATGAAATGAGAAGCTACTCACGGCATCAGCTAGGGTTAAATAACTTCTTATCTTCTGAACCATAATAATCACTGCAGTAATTATCTAACGAAAGACTAGAGCTAAACTTAGCTAAACTTAGGTGGTGCCCTTTTGGCCAGGCAGTGTGTGATATTTTCATTTATTTAAAAATAAAAATCCACACACTGGAGACTTAATATAATAGATAATTCAATAGATAAGGCAAAATATGTACTTAAATGCATTACTTTTATTTACATGTAAGATTCTACGTTTTTTTACGTGAAACTTAAAAAAAAATCAGCTTCATCTTCTCACCCAGAGACAGCACAAGGGCAACACGAGCTGCATCCCAAACCGTATATAACTACACTAAACAGGATGCCAGAACGCAGAGCAAGATCGCTCTATTTTAGCACACTATCTAGTACAGGGAAGGTGACGGGATGCGGTTTGAGATGTGACCTGTCATCTGCAAGCTTCACCGCTAACCACGGCAGCAAGCGATGAGCCAAGACAGACTTCGCTTTAAAAATATATATAAAACAGAAGAAGGGCTTTTACCTGCCGGTTCACGTTTGCTGGAAACATAAACGCGCTCCAACGGCAGTTGGCACATTTTGAGAAAATGCTCCGCACAGCTCTACTACTGGACGCAGCCATGTTGGAATACAAGCGCACGCTTTCACCGGAAATAGTTGCTCAATTCGAGTACACATCACTTCCGGGTTTTCCAGTCGCGTGCAAAAGTATGATTCTGTTTACAAATGTGCTTTACATTTAAATAAATATTAAATGTGTATTACATTTTTCTCAAAATATTGCGTACAATACCCATAAAATGTTATTTGGACTTATTGGACATTTATACATTTAAAATATTTTTCCCCTTTGGATTTTGGCCATTTTATTTAGTTTTTTTTTTTTTTTAACCAAAAATATGTTTGCTATTATACATTGATGTTTTTATTTGTTTCCTATAATAACCTGTATCACATATTTTCCTTTCAGCGCCCCTTCTAACTATAAAATGAATTAATGGGTCCATTAGTACATATTGGTGTGCATAAATATTAATAATAATAATAATAATAATAATAATATAAACTGTCTTTGTTGTCATCATCAGAATTACCCAGGTATCATGAACATATTGCAAAAAAAAACATTCTTTTCATTTTTTTTTAATATGCCATTTTTGACGCTGTGGTGTAGTGGATAGCGTTGATGCTTCGCACCTCAAGGTTCACGGTTCAGTTCCTGTCTTCGGGTCTGTGTGCAAAGTGTTCGCAAGTTCTCCCATGCATGGTGGGTTAGCTCTGGATATTCCAGCTTCAACCCACAGTCCCAAAACATGCAGAATGGGCTAACTGCCGTGTCCAAATTGTTTGTAGTGTGTGAGTGAGTGTGTGTGCTGTTTTCCCTACAATGGCTTGGCACCCCGTTCTACGTAGGTGTACCCTGCCTCATATGTGGTAAACAGTCGCCTTCCACAGCGAATCACTTTGCTAACTGAATATCCTCCATGTGCTTATGTAAGCTAACTTTTGCAGAAAATGTCCACCCTGTCATGATCAGTCCTTCCATGACAGCGTGGACATGCAGTCAGTTTTGTCACATTTTAATTGATTCTAGTTTTATTAACAGTCCTCTTTCATTTACTTAATATATTGTTGAGAGGGGAAACAATATATCTTTCATTATCTTTCTATGTATCCATTTGCTTGTGCATTGTCTGTATGCAGTTAATTGCTAATGAATAAAAAGCATTTCTAATCACCTAAGTCTATTTAATAAAGCTAATATGAAATTAAATTACAATTTTCTGATTTTTAAAAAAAATTATTATTATGAAGGCTCAAAAGCACTTTATAGTAATATTGATTCATTTAAACTTGTACGCTTATAATTTTATTTGAGACATGGATTTTTAAAATTACATTATTATTATTATTATTATTACATGAATTATTCACATTAACAGCATTTATATGCCTAATTTTTTTTTAATAAACTTATTCAGTTCAAGCGAGTAGTCTCATATGCGAGTAACTTTAAGAACAATGGTTTGTGATGCTGTTTAGATCCTAAAAACTAATGCCTTAATGAGCATAATATGCAGGTCTGTTAGCCCCTGGAGTGATAAATGCAGTGTACTTTCAGGCTTAAAGAACTCAAATCAACACAGTACAATTACTTCTCTATGTATGTATGACTGAAACCACTATATCCAACCAATTCCTTAATTTTTTTTACATTTATTATTTAAATTTTGGTTTTAAGTGTTAGAGATTTTTTAAATAATGACTCAGATTATGAAACAGCTATGTATTATTGTAGTTTATTTATTTATTACTTAGAAAGTAGTCAAAAAGCTATTTTATTATTGTTATTATTAAAGTTTATGAAAGGTGAACATTAATTAAACATTTATGGACTTTTATAGCAGCACGGTGGCTTAGTGGTTAGCACTGTCGCCTTGCACCTCCAGGGTCAGAGTTCAATTCCTGCCTGCAATTTTGGAATGCCCGAAGTGTGTGAATGACAATCAGGCATCGAGCTGGCAAACTGACCCCTTAACTAACTGCCACAGAAATGACGGATATATCTTCAGCGTGGGGAGTATCCATCGCCCGATGTGCCAGATGCACGTGGATGGGCCAAATACAGAAATGGTGTAATGCTGTTAATGTAATGCTGTTCTATTATGTGGAATAGCTTGAATGAATAACATGAATAAAGTGTGTGGTACATAATGTTGAGGGATCAAATGGTTAAAGATGATTTCATATATTTTCTAGCAGGAACGAACTTGTTTTGCTAATATTAAATTTATATATACTGATTCAAACTGTAACATCATCATTGTATAAAAACAATGTAATAATTGGATAATTGTTGGCAAGTCATGCTTTAGTTCTTACTTATACCAGAGCACTGTTACGTAATGACTGTGATGTGTTAATATGTGATAATAGTACTATTAAGCAAAACAGTTAAAAACATGATGTTTTTCAACAGTAACAGCTTATTCACCTAGACGTATACATTTCCTTTACTAAACAGAAGWTTAATAAATTGGATTTAAAATGTGTTTAAAAAAATGAAATTTAAGAAAAATTATGTATATGGTGAAATGTTTCGCAAAGAGCTGGTTATTTAACATTTTTTAGAAGCATCTCCAGGATCAGTGTTTTGTGCTGAAAACATAAAAAGCTGTAACATAAAATTTTCACACAAAATTCTTTACGATGAATGCCATTTCATTTTGTGGTTTCATGGTAACACTGTCTTGCAAAGTTTTCTTAACTTCAAAGGAAAGGCTCTAACATGTTTCATGATGAGACTCTTGGCCGCAGCAAAACTTTGAATGGCGCAAACATTTTAAGCAAAGCCACATGTCCATGAAGGATAATCCCAGCCAAGGTGGCTCTGAGCCCACTGCAGTCGAACATTCATCAAGTGGAAAGCCTGTCCTTTAAAATCAATGGACAACTTGTCACCAACTTGAGTAAGAGACGTATCTGTCCGTGGGAACTGTACTCACAACCATTCATGAGCACCACTTACTGAACATCCCCTGTACAGTCCTGAGCTTGCTTTAAGTGATTTCGGCATTTGTGCCATTAAAGGAGTTCCTGGGAGGCCAGCATTTCAGATGTGAGACGTACTGAGAAAACATTCCACTTTGAGGGTGTCCAAGCGCTCGTGAAACACTGTGATATWTAGAAAACTAAAACTATTTATCGCTCTCACAACTGGGTTTTGTTATTCTGCATAATCAGAAGTTCCAGTTTGACTCAAACACCCCTTGTATAGATAACATAAAGCGTCATGTTCACCATTGTYCTTAACCCTCTGAAAAACAATTTCAAACCTCAAATCTTTGAAAATTAAATGTATGAATTTGAAAATGAAAAAGTATGGAACTCTGAACTACCGATTGTAGTACCCATATTGTATCCAAAGTAAATTTTGAAAGCAGTCCTGAGTTTGTACCTGAAATTATTACTTTTTCATTTTCGTTCTTCTCTACGTAGCCATTATTTAGCACTAACAATTACAAGGCTGTGCTCCACAGGCACGTGCTGTGTTACAGATCAATGCTCTCTCATCACATGTACCACCGTGATGGAGCTGAAGCTTATGCTGAGGAGTATTCATCAAACTGATGGGCTGCTAGCCTCTGGCTTGTACCAGGCCACGTGTGACGCTCGTCAGTGCCATGATGAACTGTGTTTGTGCTCAGACTTAGCTACAAGCACGCTGTGCTTTGCTTAAGAAAAATAGACCTGACCTCTGGTCTCTAATTCACTGTAGGGAGTTAGCGGGCTAGGCATGAATCATACATTAGCTAAGACCTAACCGAGTTAACACAGGACTAGCAGGCTCGGCGTTTGYATTTTGTTAGCTCGTAAGGTACCTTGTGGTTTCTTGGGTAAACTATGAAACTATATACAGCTAAAACCCAGCTAAATAAGAGGTGAACATTTTCCAGAAGTCTGCCGAGTTTAAATTAATTTAATATTGATTTTTTTTTTTTTTTTGGATGCCTTATTTCTCAATTTGTTACAGAGCAGAAGGAGGTACAAACTCACTCGCTAACTGTTCACGTAATGAAATAAATAGTAATTCTTTATTTGTGATGTACACAAAAAGGTAGTACCAGATTACTGAATCTATAAGTTCTGCTCAATTGGCTTATTATTTCGTCACACTTACACACCAGTTTGATTTTTAGGATTAAAAATTAGTATTGCAGAAGTCTATGGCTTGCTTGTCTTCTCTGAGGATTAATCAGCATTCTCCTTCGCTCAAGGAATTTTGGGAAAGTGGGCTCAGTCCAGTAAGCAAGTCATTAATACTTGAAAGGCAAAGGAAGCGTGTCTGTTTGGAGAACATGAGCGGAATGCCAGAATCGGTGGAATGAATTGCGGTTAGTGTTGCCGTTTGTGGAGCATTTGAATATTAAAAAAGAAATGAGCGAACAAAAGTCAGAGTGAGAGAGATCTGCTGAGCCTTTAGTGGTCGTGGTTCAGAGCTTATTGTAATCACAATTTTCACAGTGCTTTACAGCGATTTCCTAATATCCTTACTGGCTCGTGCCAGGATAAGCGCATCTCACCGTCTCGCCTTAAAGCTGTTATACTACTTAGCTTTGCTGAGTTATGGCCAACACAATCACAATCGCAGGGCAGCATGCTCAGAGCTGCTTTTCCGCTAGCATTTTCCACCATTCATGCACAATTCACTCCTAAAAACCATCTCAATAACAAAAAAATATTGAGCTTTAGCCAAGAACTCAAGTGAACTAAAGTGAACCTGATTCGGGTGCAGCAGGATAAAGGCGTAGCAGTGGATTAATTGATGACACTACCGTTAATCTTACGTCTTTAAACAGTAAATGCATTCATAAACAGCTGTGATTCAGGAAAATGAAGCTGGATATCAAGAATCGGTTGAATTAGTATTACTGTACACGGTGTCCAAGAAGGGTTTATTTATAAGTGTTTTATTTATTGCRTCCTTTGCATAATTGCGGCTTCTTTGTAAACACACACAGATTTCTTTTCTTAACACACCTGGGGTTATGCATTTGATTCAATGACCTGTGTGCTGTAAACAGCATGAGCCGTACTGTATGTGCCAGTATCTCCCATATGCCATAGCGATCGGTTCGGATTGGTCAGACAGAGTTTAATAAAAAAAATTTTTTTAAAAATTGCAAATCTTTAAAAGCAGTGTAGCTGTATGGTTTTATCATTATAATACTAATTACTGTGCTCATAGTAATATGTTACTATATGAAAAACATACAAAGGTACTTGAATGGAAACTGACGTCATCTTAGACTATAATGGATTTAAACATACAGTAATTGTCCATATGAGTCGCCAGTGTCAGAGCAACAGTCAGAGGTAACGCTTTTCCAATACTACGGTCTGCAGGACAGATGAACTTGTGGTTTCTCAGTTATACGGCAAAGCTATGCTGGATAATGAATACATTAGATGTTAATAGTTGTTATAACATAAGTGATAACAGGAACYGACCTGTTTCTCATCATTTAACCTAAATACAGTGTGGAAAATTCACACCAGCCGCTTATAGATTATTTTCTCACAACAGCACGCGCTGTCATGTTTTATTCCTTACGTGGCCTATTATGAATCAACTCGAATTCATCACAAGTCGAGCAAACTTATTGATCGACACTCAGACACACTCGTATGCGCAGAACTGCTGGAAGGGAGAGAGAAAAGAGAAAGAAGAAGACGACTGCACAGATGTGGTGTGCTTTTGGCTTTGTACGCATATGTGTGTGCCTTTGTCATGGGTGCCAGTGAACTGTTCCTGCCCCAGGGCCATTCAGCCAACCTGCTCCCCCCACCGTCCTCCGATGACTCTGCCCTGTGTGAACCAGCACATGTGCCTAAGCCAGCCATGATTGGCTTCTTATCTGCAGGGAGCGCTGCAGAGAGAACGCTGTGATTGGAAAAAAGCAGCCGCGGGACATGAGCGAGGGCCACATGGTGTCCTTGCCTCAGCGTGGAGCCGTCCTGAGACCCTGAGCACGGTAATTCACGCAAGACCTGCGCGGCCCGGGAGACACCGCCTGAATAATACACTCGCTATACACACACATCAACCAAAGCCGGAAGGGAGAAAAAAAAAAAAACATGCAAGGACAAACAAATGATATGTATCTGTAGACACAAAAGGACAATACAGAGAGAAAATGCTTGGATTAGCAGTGTGATGCTATACCAGTATAGTGGTGTAAGGTGATAAGGCCAACTGAAATAGGTATTTCTTTAATGGTATTCTAGACCAATCAGATATTATTTTTTTGTAGATGAAACATCTCTAGATTTTGCTACAGTAAGAATATATTACTATATACTAAGCGAATCAACTTAAAGAAGAAATTCGTTTTTCTACATTTTTAGATTTGAATGAGGAAATTTTAAAATGTTCTTTTTACCCTTTACTATAATTTTGTAACCCTGGAAATATTAGGTTCTATTTGCTTCAAGGTTTTGCACTCCATAAAACAAAACTGTACCACTTTTTTTTTTTGTCAAAATGCATAGCACAAAAAAAAAAAAAAAAAACTCATGCTATGTTAACACATGGTCACAGAATAAGAAAAAGTGAATAACTCAATTGTGACACAGATGTCAAATTCCAAACTCATGTCCATGTTAATCTGTTTCCTATTGCAGAGAAGAGACAGCTCTTTTTTTTTTTTTTAGTATGAGCATAAGAATGTTTGTGTTTATTATATATAAATATCGTTGATGTACAGCCTAATCATTGTAATCATAATGCTTACGCAACTGTCCCCATCCATGGCGAACACTTAACCCAGCTTTCAGAATCCGAAAGCGACTCCAAGAGAGTGGGCTTTTAATTGATAACAGAAGCGCTGTAATAAATAGAGACGTTTGGCTGAGAAGTGGAGAGAAGCTGAACCGCCAGGCGATTACCTGCTGGACTCAGGCCTCATCAATATCAGGCTAATTGCAAAGCGATTGTGGCAGTGTGTGAAACCAGAAACGATCAGCAGGTAGATTGGGACGTGGCCACGGCCATCCACAGATATTAGGGATTTTGGCTGGGAGAGGACGAGGAGGAGGAGGAGGAGGAGGAGGAGGGGGCTACCTGAGTGTTACTCCACATACACTGGTGATAAAGGAAGAATGAAATGATTTAGATCAGATGGGTTCTCAGCTCATGCCAAGCAGCTATCATGCCCTCGTGGGATCTGCAATAATAACCAATCAGAGTGAGCTCTACTACATCACTACATGTGGAGTTTTTCTTTCTTGCTCTTGATGTCATGTATTTCCTTCTGTTTCATGAAGAAAAAAAAATCACTGTCCATTACAGTTCATTTCAGACTGAACATATCCACAGAATCATGGAACAATCTCTCTCTCTCGCTCTTTCTCTCTCTCTCTCTCTCTCTCTCTCTCTTTCTCTCACTTTCTCCTCCTCAGATGGAACCACTTTTCAGTCTGAACTCCCCCCTCTCCCCATACACCCTCTTCACCAGAGGAGCTGCTGTATTGAATTTCCATCCTGAGACGAGCTGAGGGTTCCGTCCCTATTTCCCATGGATAAAAAGAGCAATGTCTTTTTTTCCCCCTCCTCTCCAGTCATGTGTCTAACCTTTTTTTTTTTTTTCCCCAGGTGAGTGTCTGAGGAGGAGGGGCGGCAAGAGGAAGGAAGCCATTACTGTGCAACGTGGTGCGAGGGGCCGTGGGATGCAGCTGCTAGACGCTTGAGAGGAAGAGAACCAGGATCCCAGACAGGACGAAAGTAACCCTAGACTCTCGAAAGAGCCGAGAGCGACCGAAGAAAAACTTCCTATACCGCCTCATCCCGCTGTGCGTTCGCCTCTAATGGCCACTGGGGTTTCCCCTGAGTCCTTTCACTGCCTCCTACCCTCAGAACTACTTACATATTTAACGTTCTCATGTTTTGCTCCTTGGACATAATTGGCTCCTGATGTTGCTTTGCGGAGAAAAGAAAATCATCCAAGGGAAAGAACAAAAAAAAAAAACACGTACATGGTTTGGCAGGGCAGATGTGCAAAAGAAGCCCCCCTGCCTAATTATGAACACTTTGAACAACAAAGCAGCCACTGATGATCTCAATAATGATGATGATGATGCTGATGATGGTGGTGATGATGATATCAGTGAAGAAACCACCAATCAGGCCTAAAAAGCGACCTCTGAATTAGAGGAGGCTAATAAGAGCGGAGTCGGAAGACCATCTTTTCTCTGATGAGAGGACAGGAGCTCTCCAGCTACCGCTCAACATCTGTGGCAGCAATTTAAGCCCACCATGAAAGGTTAAACCACTAAAATCTAATATTTGCCTGGAGGGGGTCAAAGCTTTGCAATTACCAGGTCCAGTCGGCCCGGGCTAATCAGCTGACATCGGGGGCTCGACGGGCTCCTGATCAGAACTCTTGTTCTTCTCTCTCTCTCACTCTCTCTTGCTCTCTCTCTCTCTTTCTTTTTCTCTGTTTACTTATTAATTTCCATCTTGCGTTCAAGGAGCCATGCAGCAAGCAGCCACACTTCACAGGAACTCCCGTTAATCAGTAGTTTTGCTCTTGGCCTGTGAAAGGAAAGAGCTAAATCTGGCAGTTATTAACACATCTATTGCTTGCTCAGATAACACAGACCTGCAGCTGGTAGAAACGCAGGTTTATTCAAAGATCTCGGGCATTTGTTCTCCCTTGGTTACAAAGTGTACACTTTAAAACAATTGGTTGAAACATGCTCAGCTTGGTACTTGTTGCTGTTTTCCCCCCTCTTTGATACCCATAGCCCCTTGATTGAAAATCAAATATGGGATTAGCATATAATGCATTATGATTGTCGAGGCTACACCCCTTTTTGAACAAGGCTTGGGGAACAATTACGGTAATTAAATGTGCCCGTGCTGAAAAAAAAAAGATAATTATGTCCTTTGTGTATTACACCAATTAATTACTATTATTTCAGGGAATAAAGCCAGTAATGACTTGGGAATGAGCGCACAATGTGGTTACTTAGGTAGTGTTAAGGAGGTTTCTTGCAAAGTTTTTTTTTTTTTTTTTCTCAAATATTTTTGTTTGGCTAGAAAAAGGTCGGCAGGTCAGCAGGTTAAGTTAAATCAGGTATTAGAATCTAAAATATTGTGACTCCAGAACCATTGTGCAATATGCAAAACAACGTAGAGAGTTCTGTATACAAGCTATATAACGTGCAAAAAAAGCCTTACAAGTGATTAAGTCAGAATGATGTTTGGTTAATGTTAAGTTAAGGGATATCGAAGTGCGCATTCAAAGTGCGGAGAATTTTTCGCCACTGCAGGCTCCTGTAAATATAAATAGGATGGAAAACAAATTAACACACCACTATGAATGCAGTGTAAACAGCGGTGTTTCCTGCTCCCACATGCACTTGGGTAGGATGTCAGTCGTTGAGGGTGGTCAGTCCTGAAAGTGATGTGTGTTTAAACACACCAGCTCTGAACCGATGACCCGGATGAACCTACCGACTCTCTCCTGCTATCCTCAGTTCACAGCTCTCCAAATTACGAACACTGAGTTTAAAAGCTAAGCTGGAAACATGCCCGCATGCTGTGGTTTCAGGCATTAATACCTAAACTGAAATACCTGTCGCCCAATCATTAGTAATCTATTAAACCCTGCGACCTGAAAATGGTTAACAATGCAACCCTTGGAGCTAAACAGAGCTCGGCTCGTCTCACTACCCCAAATCCCAGCCTGGTTAATTAGAAACTAATCCCAGCAGACACCTCCCTCAACCCCCCCCCCCATTCACACATACATATTTTCTGTTCCTCTGAATATACAGTAATTCCATCAGCCAGCTTGTCCTGACCCTCCCCAAACATACTGCCTAATCCACACATGTATCAGAAAGCACTTGTTTATCCCAGCGGCTGGGTGAGCTCGACTGTTGTGTGGGAATGCATGTGCTTTTGTGGGTGTTTTTCTACGCTCGTGTACGTTTTAGGACAGGTCCCTCCCTTGCACTTAGCAGTATTGACAAATCCATCAGAGGCAGTGATGACCAAATGTCTTTCATATGCCTGAAGATGTCAGCGGACAGCGGAGGAAGAGGCCACACAGCCATCGATTCTCCAGTCATCCCTGCCCACTCATGCTAAATGAATTCCTCTTATTCCTAAGCGAGACTGTTTAACATTTGGGAGGAGACAGGCCATGTGGAAGCTGTAGATTTGAGTGATTAATGGCGCTTCGGYAGGCCTCGGTCTGAGAGATGGATCATACGTGACCTGGTGGTTCAGACAAGGCTGCAACGGTGGCGAAATGACTTCATTTACAAATGCTAACAAAATAAATTCCATGGTGTTAGTGGGTGACTTTTTCGAGCAGCTTATAACACTCTTTGGTCTTGAACAAAGTCCTGCTAAGCATCATTTGTTGACGTTAAGCACATGCTGTCAAACAATACATGAGTACTGATATGAATTGGCCCATGACGTGTTAACTTTTAAGTTACGTTGCTGCATAAGAACATTGAAAAAAAGCTGATACTTCATTTCTGCTGATACTTTTTCCTGTTCATAACTTATGCTTAGCATCTGCATACGTTATAAGGCTATTTAAACAAAAAGAAAAATCTGTTCATAGTCTTCTGCATGCATTTTTATAAAGATAAACATTCTATATTAACAACAATAAAAAAAAAATAGTTATTTTAAGATGAAATTAGAACTGGAAGACTGAGCAAATACAGTGAAGCAGTAAGTAAGATAATTAGCTATGTACTGATATACATTAGCAGTGGTAACGGTGTATACGTTGTATATTATTGTAGCCCATAATACAGTCTGAGTTGTATCCATATGTTTCTCATTATCTTCAAAATGTAATAAAACTACATTTTTACATGATCAGGATCATGTTTGTGATGTTTCAGTCACCCTCCCGGTTGTCCCGATATTGTCTTTAGAAATAAAAAGGAACAATCTATTTAGGTAAATTTATACATTTATCTGTTTTTTAAAATAGAGTCTTCTGGGTGGAATCTAACAAAATATGTTCCTAAACTCATCAACACTAAAGCAATATGTTATTAATTCTAACTGGGCAAAGTTGAAATGAATAGCTAAAGCAACTAATACTTTAGTTGAAGCTTACTTACACCCAATATTAAATATGATACAACTAGCCTAATATTTGTTTGAACCATTGTAATAATAATAAAAATTATTTTTAAAAACTGGTGGTCAAAAATATTGAGACAACATATGCCATGTATTCTATTTCTCCCTGTGCAAAAACAGGTGATGTCACTAATCAGTTCTTGCCTATCTGGTTGAGGAGTTTTACTAATTATCTGAGAAACTAATAATTAACTGGCCATGTGACAATGCTTTTCTGCTTCTGGAGTCATGCCCTGGGTCATCTAAAGCCAATAAAAAAACTGTTGGACAGTGATGAAGAAGGCAGCATCAGTTAAGAAAGTGTCTTCTGTACGTGATGTTCAGGAAGCTATCAAGCAAGCATGGACTGAAGAAGTGAAATCAGAGTACTGCAGACGTCTTAGACTCTTTGCCCAGCCTGATGCTGCAAGTGTTGAAGAAAAAAGGCTTCATGGTAAATATTGATATTGGTAAATCAATTTAATTGTATAAAACAACAAAGTATTCTAACTATCTTGATTTTTTCATCATTTCACATCGCCTCAATACTTTTGCCCACCAGTTTATAAGACAACATGTACCGATCAAGACTAAGAATACCGAGTGCACGTGCATCGCCCGGTTGACTTTAGAAGTTTATATTTTCATGTACAGCAGGTGGCGCTGTTGGCCTGTAAAAAGCGCACAAACAGGGTGGCGTGGCGGATCATAGGGTAACTCATATACATATACAGTATAGCATTCATATATGGAGCAGAATGCTTTAAAGACTTTCAAGAAAAAAAAATCGAATACTGAAGGCTATTATTAAACGATAAACGATATGTATATATGGTCCTAATCATCCGTATCCATTTACAGTTTATGACTTAATATATAACAGGATTTTAAAAAATGAATATATAAAACAAATTTTACTACATTTTTTTTTTACTGTTTTATATGTTTTGTATAAAACTACTACATGCAAGCTGGTCTTCTAACTTTTTCCTCGTTTGCTAGTGTTAATGTGAAAGTTAATATGACAAATATACACGATAGCCCTATTAAATAAATAAATTTTCATGGAATTCCGAAATGTTTCGATCGTTGTAATTCCGATATTTTTAAATAACGTTAAAAACATAATTGCAAACGCATAGCATAGCTGATCAGCGTTATAAAAAAATATTTTAAAAAACACATAGTTTTTAAAGAAAGTGTTTAAAGCTGTGCATGAAAAGCTAAAAAATTAAAAAAGAAAAACAATAATAATTTATTATTATTAATATTAGTAGTATAATTATTATGTTTATTATTACATTCTGGTTATACTACTGTACTACTACCACTACTACTAMTACTAATAATAATAGCAATAATTATGTCTACCAGTCATTCCTAGTCAGCAAAAGTGACTATTAGTATATCAGTGCAATAATATATAGAATAGTTTTCTTTACAACTTGAAAACACGTTTTCCTTCGTCTGTAACAATCTTTCAAAGAAAACAAACAAACAAACAAACAAACTTAAACGCACAACCCAGTGTGTTTGGTTGGGTCACCGGTAAAAACAAGCGCAACAGCAAAAAGTCTTGATGAAAAAGCCTACAGTTTCTGCTTTTTCGCCACGTTTCTCATGTTTTGGTGAGAATCGCGTTGAAGTTCTGGCATTTAATTCATCTCAGCTACACTGGCCACATTGGTCTTGTAGACTTTATTCCGGAAAGAAAAACAGTTTATTATTATTATTATTATTATTATTATTATTATTATTATTATTATTATATTCATGAATTCTTAATAAATAACAGGGCGAGTTGCTCTAAAAGCCTTTTACAAATATTTATGTTTTTTTCTCTTAGTAACTATAATATTCCAAAGTGTTTTTTTTTTCCGAATGAAATGATCCCCAGCTCCGGTTCACTGGCCCGTTTCTCTCACCTGTCCTATTCTATAGAAAGGAAAGCCGGCGCGTCGCGTCACCCCGCTGCATATTTTAATATTTGATGAGCGCGAGAGCGGCGGAGGGCACGCGGCAGCCAGGCCCCGGGAGTAGATGCCCCCTCCGAAGGGGGTATATGATCCGAAGCGTACAATTTCACCCTCTCTCCATGCCTGTCCCGTGGCAGAAGGAAAGATTTTTTTTTCTTTCTTTCTGTATTAGGCGGTGTTAACGACGATAAAGAATATCGCTGTATCGTTACACTGGGTCTATATGCATCTTTCGTTTTTGAATGGAGTCAAGGCGCGCGCGACAGCTCATTAGACACCGTGAGAGTGCTGAGTGACGGCTGAGGATCCAGAGTACTCAATCTAAACAGGCTAGAATCCCGAGGAGAGCTCGCAGGCCTGATTATAAGTAACTACACAGGAGTCTTAGATGAGGCCCATAATGTGTGGCTGCACAGAGAAACGAAAATGACTAAAAGCATAATAAAGAATGCAGATCTGTGGTCGCGCGCAGGCTTTTAAACATGGCTTAAACTTGTTTTAATTCTGTCTGCTAATTTCCTCAGTTTGTGCAAGTGTGTCCTTACTGGTATGCTACATTATTTTTTTTAGATTCGAACAAGATTATTACTAATATTAATAGTAATAGTATTACTACTAATAGTAGTAACATAATAATAATAATAATAATAATAGCCAGTTATGCTGCTGGATTATTTTACTGCTATTGCCTTTATGTTTTACATTTTTACACAACGTCGTCATTTCTCCCTGATGTGAAGACCCCCCCCCACACACACACATACACACGAAAAAAAGGAAATAAAACCACAGTGGTTAGTCTGCCGAAAGTTTCGCCTACCCAAAGTACCAGACGCTTTAAAGGCACTGATGAGGTTTTCAGTTGTAGGCCTACATAACTTCAAAGTAAAACAAACAAACAAACAAAAAATAAATATAGTTTCTGAAATTTAACACTCCATTATGTAGAATAAAAGCCAATTCAAATAGTTCAGGTATTGTAAAATATCTCTTGACATAAACTGTAGTACCATCGGGTTGTGCTTTACTCTGTCTGTAGTCCTATGGTGTCTTGTTTTTGTTGTTGTTTGTARTTTCATTGGGGTCCTGCATTTTTTTAGACATCACTGACTGCAGACACGATTGGGAACCTAATAAAGATTAGGCTACACAATTAATACAAACAATTCTACTGTAAATAAATATATTGCTGTAAATTATAGATAGATTATAGGATTTTATTAGATTTGCTACACATCCTTGCACACTTGGTTACTGTGCTGTAGCACTGAAAAGCGATGACATAACATATTATATTTGTAAATAAAAAATCGTTGAAAAGTTTAACCAACAGCACTAGGCTTTTAAGTGAAGTAAAATCAAATATAAATCATCCATAGATGTTAACTGGAGTCGAACTTTAATTCAATGTCTGTCTATGTTCACTAAAATAGAGGTGCAAATACACTCTTTGGTTGAAAACCACTAAGCAACCAACCAACAAACAAACAAACACATTCGAACCCCTGAAGAGTTCTCAGGTGGTTCTTCTAGGGAACCCCTTAAAGATTCTCTGTAAAACACTACAACGTATTCCAGGGTGTTTCCCTGTCAATAAGGGGTAAAATCTTTTTATCAAGCAATGAGGACCCTTCACTTTACAAAAAAAAAAAAAAAAAAAAACTTTCAAAGAATTCTTGTTTATCACAGTCCACGGTTCCCAGCACTGGCACCCGTAAGTTTTAATGAGATACCCACTCGTATCAGAGATCGTTTTGTAATTTAAATAATTTGAAATTATTGTAATAATTTAGTAAACGTGTTATTTTAATCCTATAACTGTGAGCAATAGTTTTAGCACCCTGGACTCCACAAATGTAACTTATAAACAATATCAAATTTTATATATATAGAATTATAATAATCATATTATTATTATTATTATTATTATTATTATTATTTAAGACGCAGATTTTAAGGTCGACGTAAAGAGAAGCAAACAAAATGACCCTGGGTCACCTCGCACCATAATCTTCTAATTCAGTTCAGTACACAATTTTATATACAAGCGACTCAAGCTGACACAGTCACGCTCGTGACAAGTGCAAACAACAAAAGTGCCTTTTTTGGTGGTAGGATTTTAATTATAAAATGTCCTCTTTTCTCATTCGTATACCAAACCAGTTTGAATGTCAGATCCCTATTACTGGGCACAAAGAGTGGAGATGCATAGGCTACTTCTATAACATTGATTGAATTCAGTTGCTTAGCAACTAGTGTATGTGAATTCATCCGCGAAATTTAAATTTTTTGAGAGTTGGGGATTGTGCGTTTTGCTGAATAGTCAGCTCGAGAAAGAAAAGTTGAATGATAAGCAGTTTCGCCCTTTTCTCTCACTATCCACTTTTTTCTTTTTGTTTTAGAAAAGGTTTGTCCTGAAATGAACGTGTTATGAAAAATGGAGCAGTACCAACCTAATTTGCTCAAGTATAACAACATCAATAATAATAATAATAATAATAATAATAATAAACAGCATTCAACTTACAGTGGTGTGCTTGTCTCTCGCAAACGAATCCTATTTTGCCTACATAGCACATTTTCGCCACTGTAGAGTCAATAACTTGCTTGGTAAGACCCAAACTTAAAACCCTACAGAACAGGCCTCATAATCACACACCAAAACGAGTTGTGAATCTGCACCAATCATAAAAGCTCTTACTGTTTTCCTTGTTATGTTATGCTAGATTTAGCTATTTTATTGTACTTTTTATACAGTTGTAAACTTGGCATCAAAAACTAATTATGCGTGTTACATTATCCATAAATGTCCCAAACAAGGACCTGACAGAAAAATCGTAAAAACTCAGAGACGTGTACTTTTACTGCATGTGAGCTTTCGATTAGAGAGTGTAAATATTTTGGTGGTGTGCAGGGATGCATGTGCACACATATGAAATCAGAAAGAGAGAGAGAGAGAGAGAGAGAGCGATTTCTCAACGGTTCCAGATTTTATAACTGTGCATATGTATTTTGTTAGTACATTCACGCGACGAAGAATGAGAACTAGATCAAATGGAGAATTAGAAATTCGACGAGTTTGTAAAAAGTAACACGTGTTTTTGCGCTTAAATCAGCATCATGTTCGTTGTCCATTGATGGACAGTGCACGATCGCTACATGATTTTGCTAAGTGTTTATAAAACTGTAAACGTCCGTTTTTGCATGTAAGCGATCTCATGCATGCATGCATCTTGGTTTTGACAGCTGTCATAAGGAACCAGAAATTATAACTCGGATACACAACAAAAGAGAGCAACTAAAAGCTAAGCAGCTATAAACACTCCACCTTGGACAAGCCTTCAACTTCTGCCCCGTGGGATAGAGGCCCAGTGAATAGCCATTACTGTTGCTACACAACGTGGCGCAAAGAAAAGAGCACATCTCATGGAAAGAAAAGAAAAACCCCAAGAAATTCCGCTGCATTATAAAGAGAAATACTGATGAGAATTTAAACAAGAACATAGCGCTTAAAAATGAAGCTTAAAATGTCGTCTTGTAGCTAAGACGTCCGAGTGAATTAGCGTTGAAGAATATATTTGCATTATTTATGAAAATCATTCGAACTGCCACATAATTAGATAAACTAATATGTTTATGTCTTCGATGTCTCAGAGCCTCGAAAATATAGTTTCCTCTTGAATTCTTCTTCTTTCTTTTTTTTTTTAGATCTGCGATCTTAGGCAAAACACACAATCATATGTTTTGTTCATTCTAACAAATTTATTGTTCTCAATCATCTCTTACGGAATCACTACTAAAATTAAATTACAATCAAATCATCACATCAAAATACCCTTTGTTGTCTACTGCCAAAGTCTGCTTTTCTTGATTTGTGCTCGTTCAAAAAACAAACAAACAAACAAACAGAAAAACAATACAAAAAATGAACGAAACAAATAAACAAAAAAAGAGAACATTTTTACACAGTTCTGAAACGGGGAGAAATAAATTACTGTTTGGAATAGTTCATAATGTATCCCGAATAAAATATTAAAACAAAACATTTGAATGAAAAATATAAAGTAAATAATTCCGATCAACATCTGATCTAAGGAATCTATATATTGCCGGCTTTACATAGTCTCGTTTATTAAAACCTACCAAAGAATACTGCTTGGAAATGGCAGCATGGAGAACATCCACAGCTCCCGCAGAGGATTTCAGATAAGTGCAGCCGAGGAACCGTAAAGTCTTTTCGAACGTCTCTCTTTGCTTTTGTTTTTATTTTTTGTTCAAAAAAAAAAAAAAAAAATCCGTGTGACGTTAAGTCCTTTACATAAAAACGTTCACAAAATATGATCTTAGAGATCTGAAAATGTGAGCAGTCTTTAAGTTTTTTGTCTGTTGTGTTTATAAGGACTGGAAGGCAAGGGGGAAAATCCCATTCCGTGTCTTTTGTGAAGAAGGTAAGACAAAAAGAAAATATATTATACCGTGCAGTCTTCTCTGCGAAAATAAGTCGGAAGCGTCGTGGATGCTGTTCTCGTCTTCGCTGTCGAATTTCATCCCCCTTTTTTTCTGAAGGTTTAACGTCCCATCTCAATACATGCAATCACCTGCTTGCGGTTCCATCTCATAAACAAGAGTGTGTAGGAATAGTGGGTAGGGAGGGAGGGGGTATCATTTCATTTTCATATGATTTCGAAATTTTCCAACTTGATGTCAATGCGCCAGAATTACCTGATGGAAAGAACGGGTGGTTGTTGTCACCTTCTGGTCGCCCGCCTCGCTCGGCCCGTTTAAACTTGCATCTTTTAAGTAATCTACTAAAAAATGTCCCTGAAAGAAAAAAGCAGACAACCTTTTAGGTTAAAGACATTTACGGGCCTGGAAGAACGTTAAAGCGGGGCGATATTGGGGAAACAAGAGGGGGGAATTGGTTTTCTCTCTCTGATGAAAAATATATAACAAATCTGCAGTCTCATTTCTATTTACCTCACAATCACAGTATCAAAATGTGTTTTCTATCTTCATGATAGTCTGTCAGATTAGGTGTATATATAAAATATGCTTTTTTTTCTTAAGTCTTGTTTATGCTTGCTCTACGTCTCACTGAACATTCGTTTGCAGTCCATGGAGGGGGGCGGTGTGTCTGCACTCACGTTGCCGACCTGCGAATACACATCGTCCGGCGTCGGGGGCACTCCGGGCGGCGTCATGCGCTTCTCCTTCTGCCTGCGGTTGCAAAACCAGACGCGCACCACCTCCTTCTCTAGCTGCAGCGTGTCGGCCAGGGTGCTGATCTCCTGCGCTGACGGCTTAGGGCACTTAAGGAAGTGGCTCTCGAGCGCGCCCTTGACGCTCACCTCGATGCTTGTGCGCTTCTTGCGTTTTCGGCCCTGCGCCGCGATCTTGTCGATGCTGGTCGGACTACCCGTGCTTGAGTCGGCCTCCTCCAGCCACTTGTTCAGCAGCGGCTTGAGCTTGCACATGTTCTTGAAACTGAGCTGCAGCGCCTCGAAGCGGCAGATCGTGGTTTGGGAGAACACGTTGCCGTAGAGCGTACCGAGCGCGAGGCCCACGTCGGCCTGAGTAAAGCCAAGCTTGATGCGCCGCTGCTTGAACTGCTTGGCGAAGTGTTCCAGGTCGTCCGAGGTCGGCGTGTCCTCATCTGAGTGTGCCTCGTGGCTGTTGGGACCGTGGTGACTTTGTTGCTGGTGGTGCTGATGCTGATGCTGCTGGTGGTGATGGTGGTGGTGATGCTGATGGTGATGATGGTGAGGGTGAGAGTGCGGGTGCGCGCCGTGCTCCAGTTCTGGTGTGCCGCCTCGCACCAGTCCAGGGTGCACGAGACTTTGGCCGCCACTCAGCATGCCGTTCACCGTGAAACCACCGGGTTGCGAGTAGATGAGCGACTGCTGCTGCTGTTGCTGCTGCTGTTGTTGCTGCTGGCTCGCGGTAATGGCGGAGATGTGTGCAGCAGCTGCGGCGCCGCCCCAGGGAGTCGCGTGCGCCTGGTGCGGACCTAAATGCCGGTGATGCAGCGTGCTGGAAGTGTGCAAATCCTCACGTGCCGTGCTGCTTTTCACATCCTGCTGCTGTTGTTGCTGAGACTGTTGTTGCTGCGGACTGGCCGCCATGCCCACCGGACTCGTGGACCAAGGCGAGGCGGCCTCGGCGGCTGCTACCGCGGCTGCGGCTGCGGCGGCGGCTGCGTGAGGCAGGGATGTCACCCACTGGTGTGCATGGCTCAGCATGTGGCCGCCGTTGCTCGCCGCAGCCATGGCCCCCTGCATGAAGTCACTCTGCACCATTTTCACCGCTGACTCGCCTCGGAAGCCGCCGGAGGACACCGAGGTCGCCACGCCACCGCCCGGCTGCATGCCCGCACCTCCTGAGTCTGAGTGCACTATCGAACCCGACGATAATATACTACTGCTGGGCAGATAAGGATTGGAAGCCGCCGTGGCCATTCCGCCAATCTTATGAACAGCAGTTGATTAAGCCCCCCTCCCTTTTTTGCAGAAACTTTCTCTCGCGCGCTTTTCTCGATGCAAGCAAACTGTATCTCATGAATTATTCAAACTTTAAAAGTCTGAGTTGGGTTTTGGGGAGAACACCATCGAAGTGCGAAGCAACAAATGCCAAGGGGAAAAAAAAATACAGTGCACAAGTATAGGATGTAAAAATCCTTAAGCTATACTGTGCAATGAGAAAATTCGTACAATTCAGACATTATAGATGAATAGAGATGATAATTCCTATTTTCTAAGCCAGTGTCCAAAAGCTCTTTGAAGTCGTAGTCTCCTTTATGTTGTCGTTTACGCTGTTTTTGTAATTTCTTTAAAAATATATATAGAGAAAAAAAAAACAAATACAAAAAAAAAATAATAATAATAAAAAACGAAAAAACTTTGCCCCGTGAGGAAACTTCTGCTGGTGGAACACGGTGATATTTGGTCCTCAAAACCGTCCAAACGAATGCACCGTCACCAAATGGAAAAATATTACCCGTGGTTTTTCTTCGCTTCTTTTGTCATCTGGCGGTTGAGATTTCTCATTCTCCGGTCCCCCYTTTCTCTTTTCTTTTGCAGATTCTTTTATAGTGCTGTAGCGTCTCTCGTCTCTTTGTTCTGTTTTGATGTGTTTAAACCTGCCAAGCCGCTCCAGCTGAAGTACAATCCACTATTACAGTGTGAGGCGACGTCGCAAGGCTTCTTCCTCATTCGCTTGCTCTCTCTCTCTCTCTCTTGCTCTCTCTCTCTCTCTCTCTCTGGCAGTTAGCTCCGCTCTGTCCCTCCCTCAGCGCTTGAGGACACGCGACTGTTTACCCTGCGCCGCGCGCGTCCTCCGCGTCTTTCTCCCCCCCCCCTCCAAAATACGAGGAAGTCGAGCGCATGCTCCTTCCCAATTGGACGACCGCTACGTGATTGACAAGTCTGGAAAAGCCCGCTTCAGGCGTAAACCCCCCCTTCCGGTGATTGCAATTGGCTGTTTTTGAATTCAAGTAAATAAATCAAGATGCATAAAGTGCGTGCTATAAAATAAGAAAAATAACAATACGCATTAAAATAGATAGGCCCGCTTTTGGCTGTAACTTTGGAGCATCGAATATAAGACAGATAGATGTCTATTATTGATCCCCAAGGGATCAATATGAGCTTGTGGTACAGGCTAATGTTAGTAGCCTATTTCATATAGCATATAGCAGTCATAATTGCAATTCTAATAAGAGTTATGTGCACATGTCCTGGATGAACTATTAACGTAGAGAGGACATTTGGAAACGTAGCAATATGGCAATTTATTAAACAGAAATTAAGTMAACGTGTGTCTCCTGTTAATTTAAGGAGTAGGTAAACATGGAAATGATACATATTATTAAACAAAGGTATCAAAATGTATTGCCAGTAGTGTTTCATACCTTCTTAGGTATATTTAACCCAATATTAGGCATGTGAAAAAAAAGTCAAAAACGTACAAAGGAAAATACAATGTGATACCTTTGTTTTTGTCACTTGTTAATCTTATAAGCGTATGCAAAACTCCAGAAACGTCAACTTTCCTCTACGAATGCACTGAGAGGGCAGTTGCATGTGGCTTCTTAAGAGTTAACTCGAGACGACGCGAGAGGCTTCCAAGCGGAAACGCAGCGCGCGGGCATCCCCGCTGGAGCAAGGCACGAGCGAAAGTGGCAACCAAACCGAGGGCAAAACTAAGCAGTCCTTTGAGGATTCACAAAAAGATATGTCTCGTAATTCGAGTAACGGCAGCGAGGAACGACATGCACGCAGCACATGCCATCCATTCATTCTCAAACTGCCTGTTTCAACACCGGTCCCCTACAGGATGCAAGCAGGGGCATAAATGAACGTCAGATAATGAATTGGAGCTGGCACGCCTGCTTGGCAAAAAGAGGCCAAACAAAGCTGATGAGCGCTAGATGATTTTCTCTCGTTAATGTGCTGTAGAAAAAAAGAAACATCATTCCCGAGTAAGGGTAGATAACAATTCACAAACTAATTGTAATTGTGCACTAAAGGCTATTTCGATGGCAAGGATACATCAGGTTTAATTCAGAGAGAGTGTATTAAACAGATCGTACAGATTTCCTGAAATGCACAAGAGAAGAGAGAGAGAGAGAGAGAGAGAGCAGCACATTCCATGTGCGTCCCAGTAGGTTTAATTTGAATCAGACTAAAATAAAACGAGAGAACCTCGAGGATTTGTTTACACTGAACGCCAGAGCAGGGCCGCTGCCATGGGGCCGTCTAGTCATTAATACACAGCAGGCTTTTGGGGGCTAAAATATGTGCGTTGCGTTTTTATCGCGCGCTTTCAAAAAAGGGCGTCTCGCGTGGCTGTGAAGAAACGCGAGAAAAAAAAAAGAGAGAAGAGAAGGAGAGTGGAAGCGTGCACGCAATCGACCAAGTTTTGAAGTTTAAACGTAATCTCAAACGCATGGTGTTTGTTATTTGTTTGTTTACGGGACAAGGTCCCCACGTTCCCCGCTGAGGACGTCATTTGTTCTTGGTGCAAGCAAGAGAGGGGGAAAATCCCCAAGTATAACAAGAGACGAACAGTTAGTGCTGATTTTCATTTGCATAAATTTTCATATATTTTAGTGAAAATAATAGCGGTGCCGGGGAGAGCGCTCAGCTCAGTCGAGGCAGAGCGAAAATCTTAGGAAGGACAAGATCGGAGGGAGACTACACACGGTCACTACCCGAGACGTGAAAAAAAAAAATCATTTGAGACTTTTTTGGTTGAGAAGAATCTGGATTGGATGCTCCCGGTAAGTSATGCACATTCTGTCTTTTGAAATGTTTAGTGCTTATGAAATTAGGACCTCAGCAACACACACACACATGTATATAGCCAGTATCAAGAGGGCTTTGTGGTTAAGCTGCACGGTTTTGTAGTGAATGTCCAGTAAAGAGAGGGCAATCAATCAAATCCAAACAGGACACACGGTGGAGTTTCTGCTGTGGACGTGCGTGCATGTGGCATAACAAACCCGTCCGAATGAATCGACCCCTCTGCTCTCACCTCATGTAAAGTTTGAAGAAAATTTGAGTAG
>QMIH01001341.1:54476-66653 GCA_003987875.1 Clarias batrachus | reverse complement strand
TGAACGTTTCAAAATTGAAAAAATTAAAAATATAATAATAATAATAATAATAATAATAATAATAATAATAATAATAATAATAATAATAATAATTTTCACTACATACATTTTTATTTTTTAAACGTTAAAAAATAAACAAACAACAACAACAACAACAACAAAACTTTTCATTATCCAAAACTCATTTTCTTGTTTGGCATCCAAGTTTGGCGACAGTAGTTATTTCCACTTGAACTAACAGGTGATGGGAGCTTATGACTGCCAATTAGAGTCATTAACTCYTTGCTCAGTCAGCTTAATTTGTCAAACTAATATCTTTCAAAATTTCATAATTTTCTAGAAGAGCCGAAWACATGCAAAATACAATTTTTCCAAAAGCATAAACAAATTTAAATTTAAATTTAAAACTAGATTTGACATTATACTACAGTTTCTTTTTTGAAGTGAACTGTTTGAGTATGTTAAGCAATATCCTAAAATTCAAAGCAAGAGAGAGACACAACTCTGCTTGCCCAGCATGGCAGGGTTTACTGGATAAAACTAAAAGCAAAGTTTAGATATCAAAGATATATATTGATAGACACTACATTTCACGGGGGGAAAGCTGAATTTTTAAGCAACAGGCAAAGTACAGGAAATGTCATTTATATGCTACGTGGAATATCCACATCACCAGGCCACCACATCTTTCCTTATTTGAAATCAACATATAATGTGACAATGTTCTGCTAATAAGAACTAATAAGCAGTGCTTCTTACGTTGCTTGATTGTTATATGAATTATTCATTGTGAGCAAGTCATAAGCAAAGAATTGTGTATATTTTCAAGAGGTTAGGRGCCTAATTGGCTATCGCTTTATCGGTTAGGTACAAATCTAGCTCTACAACAGTTTTGCTGCTGCATCAGACTGCCCGAAACATGAAAATGGTTCAGTGGTAAAATCTTACCAACAACAATGAAATATGTCAAATTGATGATTTTATCATACATTTTAAGTGTCAAAAGACATCTAGAAAGATGGAAAAAGAAAATCATAAGAAAAAAAAAAACAGGCCTCTGTGGATCWCAGGTGTAGGAGTGTGTAGCAAATTTGTTTAGAAATATTTCACTTGCTGATGCAATGCCTCACTGCCAGTGTACGGATGGGTGTACTTGTTGTGCTTGAGTGGGAGATAAGAGATAAGTCAGGAGCAAAGCTGAAATGAGGAAGGATGTTTCACAGTGTGCGGTAAAATAGTGAAACAGGCCTTGATCATCTACTCTATGTCAGTACAGACCAAGACACACTGTTCTGACTCTCCAGGACTGGCCTTTTTCTTGGTAATTGTGTCATCATGTACTGTAGACATATTATTAGATTTAGGATTTAGCATTCATCAATACTTCTATTTATTTAAGCACCAGAAGTCTCATTTCACTTGGTCCATCTATACTTCTGAGTTCAAAAGGTGAGCGGTGATGTTTCCTCTCTAATGTAGCCAGCTAACTGTGTGTAGCCCACGCTTGTGGCTCCTGTGTTTTTGTTTGTCAAACAGCGCCGATCCCCCAGGAGAGCGGTTTGTGGTAGCTCCCTGCTCAGGATTACATTAATCAAAGCATTTTATTTCCCCAGAGATGTGACGGCACGAATCACCCCAAATCCCAATCAAATTGGATAACAGAGAAACAGAGCTCTCGGAATGACCTCTCTGCCTTTTTCACTTCTTGTTTCAGAAGGAAGGATGGATCTCCTGCAATTTCTCTTTCAGTACCGAAAATAAAGTGTGTATTTGTGCTATTGCTGAAGGGAAAACAGTCATAGTTGCAGCACATACTAGCATTCTGTAGTGTTTTAGAGCAGTGGGGTCACTAGCATGCTGGGTGGCCTGTGCTTATTTGATTATTAYTTGTTTTTATAAATACTTTTTTATTAATGCTTTTACAGTTGTGTACAAATGACATCAGCTTCACATGAGATAAACACATGATGCACATGTGAAATTGTCACATGACATCCTGTGCGTTCGTATCTGTCCCTCAGACATGATTCATTTGTTTTCACTAGTTTATATCTGATCACTTCCTGCTTGCATGATGTCACATTTTCAGACCCGGCCATTATAGGATGGGATGCACCTAAATGATCACATTTTATTCAGTTGCTCACATATGGAAACAGTTTGAAATGGTCCTTAAGTGAAATTTGTTATTACATCATTACCGAGTTTCTTGTTATGAGTCTGGTTGTCGGGTCTATTGAACGGTTGAATAGGTTTCATCCAAATAAATATAAATACTGKTAAATTGAAACTATGTTGAATTAAAACGTTTTAATAGTACATTTTGTCTGCTATTGGAAATTTTACTAATGAGAAGCACATTGACTTGGCTAGGCTAGGGCAACGTGACATGGCTAGACCTACAAGTGACTGGCTGAGCGAAAAATGAATACAGACTAATTTCGTGACCAGAATCAAGTTTGGAATACAGACTAGTCATGCAGTTGCATTACTTATTGTAGACAGTGCTGTTCGACATATCAGCATTTAAAACAAGCTATGAGAACTGTCTGAAAAGCTCAGTATGAGCCAAAAAGGATTTTAAATGGAGAACATTTGCAATGCAAGTGCCTGCTAAAACCCAAAATAGGCTTAATGTGCATCCAGGAAACTGTCCCACTGTGGTCATGCAGTTCAAATATGGCAATATTTGGCTAACTCACCTTCCTTGTCAGACATAATGCTTTAAAGAAAAAAAATGTATTTTGTTATTTGCAGGGGGGGGGGTGGATGTGGGGTGGGTGAAGCGAGTGTAGACCTGTCAGCATAATGACTCTATAATAAAGCTGGCATAAATACAGCTAGCAACACATAGCCTATTACAGGTAATGCAAATAAAATAAAGGCTATAATTTTTTTTCGCTCCTGTATTATATCAGTGTAGCTGGCATGCAGTGTGGGAGATTCATGAGGAAAATCAAAGAGGAAATGTCGGCCTCTTTATGGCTCCAGCACACAAATTCAGCACTCGCTCTCCCAGGCCAATCAGGGATAAATGATGGGCTCACTGCTGGAGTTAGCTACATCCACTGTGTGCTAACACTGCTGGAGTTGCGTCGCTGGCAGCTACACTGCCAAGCTAGTCTTTTAGAAGGAGCTGCGTGCTGATACGAAGTGATGGTTCATCATAACCTGCAAATGAAGTGAAATGCATCGTGGGACTTGTGCGTCTTCTCCACGAAGGGAAGGAAAGCAGGGTTTTTCTTGGTGCTCTATTTTGTTTGGCGCAGTGTAGCCTGGTGACTCACAAAGAAAAAAAAAAAAAAAGGAGTAGTGGGAAATATGCTCTCTGTGAATCACTGAGTGTAGTGAGTGTGTCAGTATGTGGATAGCGTCCTCCTGCTCTTGTATGTGCGACCATGCTCGGCGGTTGGGAGGCCTTGATTCATGCGCACGTTACGTACTTTTGATGCTAATAACCCTCTCCGTGCTCAAGCTACGCCCGAGTCCATTTGTTTAGAAATGGGTTCGCATACATCGTCCGTGCCTCATGCTTGCCTCATATGTTCTCCCGTAGCTCAGACGCACTGGTGCCATATCCTTCTTTCCTTCCTTCTCTTTTTATGCGCACACATACCTGCAGGGCAACAAAAGCAACATTGAGTAGCGTGTTAACTTCTGTGCCAAGCTGCCCACAGCATATTACTCAACGCCTGGTCAGGGCACACAGGACCAACTCATTTATGGGACACTATATTTTTATCATCTGTGCTAACTTTTATTTAAAATGTGCATACAGGTCACGTCGAATAATGTGGTGAGGCTGAATAATAGCCAAAGCAAGATGAACATATGTGTCTCATGTATAAGGTGGAAAGGTCAATGAGTCCAATTTGCAGTTCACATGGTAATACCTTTGCAATATTACTGCTATGTGTGTGTGTGTGTGTGTGTGTGTGTGTGTGTGTGTAATAGTGACAGTGTAAATTGCAACCACACTTACATACACATATGCTTTTTATATTTGAAATGGACATTGGATGGATGCTGTCTAAAACTACATCGGATCTTTTCAATAGTTGAATAGCTTACTAATCAAATTTCATTTTCTGTCTAGACTTGCTTTGGAGTCTTCCTCCCGTTCTCTAATTAGGGATAGATATTAATATCCAATCCTCTTGCTTTGGATAATCTCTGGATAATCTGACATGGATGCTGTAGGTTTGCACCTAAAAACTGCTACTGTAACCATAAACACTGTCTTGCTTCCTTCCCAGGACTTAATCACAAGATGCTTAAAAAAAACTACCATCCTATTAACATGCATTTAACTTTATTTGKTTCTTTAAGTTTTCTTCCTCATGACTTCTCAGGGAGTATTTCCTTTCCACAGTCAGTCACCACAAAATTTAACTGTTTTTTAGATTTGTGCAAAAAAGCTGCTTAATGTCTGTGTTAGTGATATAAAAGGACAATAGATGAGCAGATTTCTGTTTTCGTTTTTTTTTTTTTTAATGTATAAGAGTGCGCTTAGTATCCACATTTTTTACATGATGGTCCAAGTGAAAATTCTGTGATGAGGGAATTGCTCTACACGGAGGATTGAGGGACACAAACAGGACACAAAAGAAAAAATAAACAACTACATAAAATCTTTTTCGCCCAAACAGAACAAGAATTCCAAGTAGAAAAAGGCGCATGTTAAGTCTTATTAATACATCCTTCTTCACCGCCCTAAGGGAATCTGCATAGATTATGGCTCAATAACAAGAAATGAGTCAAAAGCAACTCTGACTTCACTCTCTTATTTAAATCTTCWTATGTAGTTATTTCTTTTTCTCTGTGATATGATGAAAAATCGATTCATAGGTTTTACAGTAATGCATAATTCATGTCTTAGAGACCTGCTCAAAGTGTTTACGGTTGACAGCTACTAAATGTAACCTCATAAATGAAAGACGAAAATGTTAATGCTTTTGGTACGTAACGTTATGTACAGTACATGTGCCCTTTGAGCAGCTTCTAATAGAGATCCTGTCACTTTTCTTTTGCAGAAGTGGACTGCCCTGCTTTGCTTGGCTCCCTCCCTCCACTCGTCCTCGTCTCTCCTCATCTCTTGCTTTCCTTCAGGGACTGGGGGCCTCTACTAGGGACCTAGCGTTACACTACAGTCATGGGACCAATGCCATGGCCATGCTGAAAATACACACACACACACACACACACATATGCACATATAATTTCATTCTCTCTCTCTCTCTCTCTCTCTCTCTCTCTCTCTCTCTCTCATACACACACTTCCGTTTTCAGCTCACACTAGCACCGCAGCCCTTCTCCTGCTGGCTATTTTTCTTTGAGAGACTATAAAAAATATGCAAATGCTATTGTTAAAGAAGAAAGCAAAGGCGTTTGTTTCTCCATGCTTGTAGAGCGCGCATGGAAGGCGAAAGGAAGGATTTCACATTTGTCTCTTTATGAAGATGGACAGAGAAAGAGGGAATATGCACACTAGATGACCAGGTAGGATATTAAAATTAGCTCCCAAAAGCAGCCGTTGTTGGTTATTATAGTCGGGCCGGTGTCAAGAGCGCCGCTCTGGGGCTCTCTTTCATCATGGACGTCAGGCCTTAAACACATGGCATCAAGCGCTTAAAGAGTGCAGAAAGTACGGAGGCACATTTGCAAAGCCCTCATGGTGCCATCTACACTTTTTGAAGTGATTACGGAGACGGCTCAGATCAAAGGCTCTGACAACTCAGAGTGCTCGCCAAGACTGAGCCGCACTAATCGTGCCGAAGACTTGGGCAACAATGCAACACACACATAAAAAGATTATCAGGAGACAGAAAAACGTCTGGGGAAGTAAATACAGGATTAGTTTTTTTTTTTTTTTTTTTTTTTTTTTAGATTTTTCAGCGTAAATTCTCCGTTTTTTTCTCGGGGGTTGGTTAACCAAAGTGGTTACAATTACAGGTTTTTTTTTTTTTTTTTTTTTTACAAATTGAACAGCCTTGATAAAGCGGAGAAGATCAGAAAAACATTGATAGATAAATATTAATTATCAGAGGATGTAGAAAAAGGAACAATTTTGCAGGAAAATGCTTTACATTTAGCAAAAGATGACGAAGGGCTTGTTCAAACTCAGTCAAATGCAAGGTCTAGTGCTCAAAATTGGCTGGTTTGCTTCTATTTAATAAAATTCCTGCAACACAGCAAGTAACTTCTTTATATATAGTGTATTCAGATCACAAACTTTTACATGATTACATTAGATTAAGCACACGGCSTTCATTTCCTGTTGCTCGGCATAATACCTGGAACAGAAGCACGTGTGTTTTTGTGCTTTTATTTCATTTGTGTCTTTCCATTTTCATTCCTTTTGACAATAACCGAATTACTCRGAGAAAACATGGCCAGTGCCTGCAATAACACTACAAGATTGTGCATGACTGTTATATTTATTGGTTCTAATGCAGCAATATCAAAAAAGAWCTAAGATTTGTAGATCTTATATAGGACCGATATATATATTCAAGAAAGAATTGCATATGTACAGTATATTAACAGGAATATTAATCATAACCATGACAATACAGTCAATAACATATAGCAACTGCAGGTAAGCCCTTCCAAGACAAACTCCCACCTGGCCTATCTGTCAGGTCTTGTGCAATGCCTCCCGACGTTTCTTTCCTGACATTTTTTTAAACAGTTCCCTTTGTGGACTTTGTAATCTGTGTACACGGTGCTGGTGCGTGAACAATAAAGGTTCTGTGAGCTCAAGCCATCTCCTCTCTCCGCCTGCTGTTTACTGTGTCACTCGGAGCCACTCTCTCGCTCCGTCCTGCGAGCTCTGGAAGCTTTCCAGAGCCCTCGGATTCAGAGTGGTCTCGCTCTCTGAACAGGGGCCAAGACAACGAGCCTTTCACCACAGCGGACGAACTTCTAGTGTCGCCAGCCGCGGAGAATGAATCTGCTTTTATCTGCCAGCCCAGTACAGTACAATGAGTCTTCCTGTGCACATAAGCATGAAACAGCAGAGAGAGCGAGAGACAGAGAGCGAGAGGGCAAAAAGGAGAGGAAGAAAGAAAGACAGAGAGAGAGAGAGAGAGTTGGAGCTATAAAAGTTCTTGTTGAAACTAAAGATTTAGCTGAAACACACATAAAGACAAAGAAACAAGAACTAGGCAGGTGAGTGATTAAAAGTAAATTGTACGGGAAAAAAAAAAGTCTATGTTCAGTTACATTTATGCTCCACAATGTACAAAAGTGTTTAAAGGTCCCAGAAATGTTTATATATTAAAACACTTGAATACCATTGGTACAGAACCTTCTCTTTCCCAAGTGGAAAATTCGATCCGATCTGACCGTGACAAGCAGGAGAACGTTAGACCTGAATCTTAGTATAGAAAGGGATTAGAAGTCCATTTCGTAACAATGTTAAACACCGTGGCAGGATGTTACACTCTAATGCTAAGACCTAAATGAATTAGTTGGCAAACCACACACAAAAATTCCCACACATCTGGCATCTCTCACCTTTTACACCAACCAAGGTAGAGAGAAGCATATCACACGTGCATGTGCTTCCTCCAACGTACATGAAGCCAAATGACCACATGTTTTCTAATGGATGCACAATGCACCACGCTGCAGGCAGTGTAACACACGCCGAGGAAAATGCAACCCACCCCATTTTACATGCTGATGATTAGTTAGTGTTGCTGTGACTGATAGGAAAGAGATACTAAGCCATCATCATTGAAAGCATGGGAAATCAAACGTTGCGATCTATGGATGAGCAACAATGAATTTGCTTGTGCTGTACTGTCCTAAACCAGTGTTGCTGAGTGTAGTTCTAACTGAAATTATATTAATGCGCTGGTTTTAAAATGTTTATTGGTTAAGAGCTAATTCACATGGACCTGAATGGTGGATGTACCACATTAACTGATTAAATCGTAATAAAGTTATGCACAGTAAACCGGGTGAATATTGGTGAAGTTAACCATGTAATATTGATCTTGGGTATCTTTACCTGTATATTCGTCATTGACTTTTTTTCCCCCCTTTTCTTATACGTTTGAATGCTGTGAAGGAGATTTTAAGCTTTTTAGAAAGGTGTATTGTGAAGTGACAGAAAAACAGTGTGTCCCTTTGTCCCTCTTTACCAATATTTTTACTCTTTACCCTATAATTGGTCACATGGTGAAGACATGCGGAAGGAACTGTGTATTACATTTATGGAAAGAGTTTCTAAATTCACTTCTAAGGAAAAGTCAGAATGGCGGATTTTGCACTCTSTGGATTCAACTATAAGTTATTTATTTACTAACTTAGGAATAGAGAAAGAGAGAATGTGGTGGGAATAGGAATTGTAGCGAATAGGTGCTGTAATGTAAATGATAAAAGTTACTAAATTGTTTTATGGATATTGTACAATGTTAAATGTACCTATAAATTGATAAAACAACAACATTTTTCTTTAAGTACTAAACAATGTATAAATATATAAAATGCATGTGGTGGTATAAAATATAATATAGGTATAGGTGACAGGAATTGTTCTGGGGAAATAAATTATTTGATTATACATAAAGCATATGTACATATCTCTGTGTCCCTAGATAAGTGCTTTGTGTCCATCATGTAATCTATATGTGTGTGTGTTTGTGTATATCCACATAAACATGCACAGCAGCTTGGTCAGTGGTCATTGATTACCTGTTCATTAGCAGCGATCAGCGGAAAAGTAACTTCTCTGCTTACACTGCCACCGATGGCATAAACCGTCTGACCACTCTTTAATGAATGGCCATCGAGTGACTAGGCTCGGTCATTGACCTCATAAGGTGTCTGATGCCTGGTTTATTGGCTAACGCATGTCCACCCGATCATCTGCCACTAAAGGATTTTTTTTTCCTGATAAATGTCTATAGGATACCTTCAGTGATCATTATCATGCTTTTACACCTACCTATTCTAAGATGCAAAATTGACTGTATTTCCATTCATTCTCCTTTTATAATAAAATCTTAAATTAAACATGTAGTCAAATGTTTTATTTAAAAGGCCCATGTTTTACTCCTTTTTTTTTTTTTTTTTTTACAAGTTCTTATATTTCTCAGCGCTCCCCCAAAGTGTGACTCCAACCTGTATTTCACTCCTCTTCTGATCACGCTGTTTCAGTGTCTATATAAACAAGCTACTGCAGAGCCACGCCGCTTCAGAGAACAACAGAAATAGGCAACAAAGAGGAGGAGGGTTTGGTATATATAGTCACATGAGGAAGAAAATCTAACTGGCTTATTTAAGCCCTGGCGTATACAAAATGGAAAATAACAAAAAAGAGGAATCTTTTTGTACACACAGAAGAGACCCATCTCAATATCTAAATGTTGCATTATTTTACATAAAAAGTCCCCTTTTATGTTAATTCTTACAACCTGATACAATTAAAAAAAACAAATGTGAACAAAAATGGATCTTGTTGAAGTTTGTACGAAGACACAGGAAGGCAGAGATAGTGTATCACAACCAGACATTCTTTACAACCGTGGTGAACTGAAAAGCATCTTACAATTTACAACACTTTTACTCTTTAGGTGGATCAGTTATATTACGACTACAATGCGCACAGGCTTACATGATATATGATATATTTTCAGTTAACAAAACAACATATTAAATAATAAATGCTCCTTACTACTAGTGTTAATCATTCTACATTATAAAGTTATAAACTTTATTGGTTTCAAGAGATAGTAATAATAATAGCTGGAGATTGAATAAGAGTAGAGAATCTTATATCAAAAGCGATGCAAAGAAATACAATACAAAGTTCACTTTCATAGCAAATTAAATAATGAAAGTAATAATAATAATAATAATAATAATAATAATAGAATTCTTGAGAAAAGAATCAGACTTTTCAGTGGTAGTGTGTTTTATTTTTCTTGCCGACATTATTACATAGAAAAGGTGGTAGAGAATATTTGCTACTTGAAGCCTGCTAAATTAGTTTAGTACACTTATACACAATAGTACACACTGCAGAGGGTCTAGTCGCACTGTTCTCCTTTTTGAGCAATTAGAAGGTCCAGAATTAGATATTCTACATTGCTGGTGGGTGCGTGTGTGTATGATAGCGAGAGAGAGCGAGAGACTGGTTTAATGTGTGTGTAGTATGTGTGTAAGTGAGAGGGATAAAGAGTGTGTTGCTCTGCTCAGGAGTGAATGAAGCATTTTGCTGGTCGAGTCTCTCTCTCTCTCTCTCTCTCTCTCTCTCTCTCTCTCTCTCTGGGAAGGAAGCACCCTTCATTGGATTGTGTGGAAATGAACTCGACAGAGCGGTGAGTGTGTTGACCCTGCACTGCCCTCACTCTTCTCATCACAGTGTGAGACTCACACTAGAAACTTCCTGCCCGATTTCACCTGTTCAGTCCATTAAACATTTAAAAACTCTCCTAACAATTGAAACACGCTACAAGAGTGAGCATGTATAGAATAAAACACAAAAGTCATGCTGCTGTAGCAAAAAAAAAAAAAAATCTTTATGAAAATTTTATCAAAAAGTTGATTAATTTCTTATAACAACACACCCTCATATACCACAAAAGTTGGTCAAAAAATGCAATATTGACTAAAAACTAGCACATTGTAGTTTCTATCATTTTAATATTACACTTTACATGCATCTTTACATGCCCAAGAAACAAATTAGGGCCTGTTATCATTTACATTATAGCAGCTCATATATAGTCTAAGGCTAAGTAGCCATGATGCTGTAGGAAGGATTCCATATTAGAAGGACTGCATTAAACATTACTGCAGAAATKAATGCTAATCGATGCTATACGACTGATCAGATGCGAGGATTCAACAACACTATGGTAAAAACAGTGATTCATGCAGGCTCCAGTCTCAAATGTGACAGACCGAAAAGCTGGATCTTTTATTTGCATTTCTTTTAAGCCTTTACCGAGGAATTGATTTACAAAAGACTTTAGATTAGTAACACATGTCTGTAGAATGCCATGTATGTGGAATCGAAGCTGTGTGGCTGGTCTCTGGATTCTCGTGACTGAAACACTAGAAGAAACTCTGAATAAAGTTGTGGCCTGTGTAGCCAGGAGAAGCATGAGCAGAGGCAGATTGTGTGAGCAGGAAGTGTCTTTGAAGGCTGCAAGTTGCGGGTTTCTCTCTCCGGCCGTCCGCCTGTTCCACCCTGAATGCCCTCCCCCACTGGCACAGGTGCTGTTGCTCGCTTCAATTTGGCTCAAAGGCACACTTGAAACGGCACGCCTGTCACGGCCAATCTGGAGCTGCAAGACGGAGCAGAGGGGAAGGGGGCCATTGCGGTGGACAGAGAGAAGCAGGGAGGGGAGGTGAAGAAGAGACAGGGCCCACCACACCTCCCTTCCTCCTCTCTTTGCCATCTCACCCCTACACCCTCCTCCCCCCCCCCTTTCTCCTGCTGCTCCTTTCCTCTCCCTAGCACATGTTCACCGTAGGTGCACTCACCCAGAACAGCACAAAGAGAGGTCAGGACAGTCAACAAGTTATTTACTGCTGAGGAACGCCACATCTCCAATCTGCTTCTGGGAAGAAGGACAGGAAGGAGGGGCAAAAAGACATTATGTAATGAAGGAAGATGGTTTTATAACACCAAAGGTTTGGCCTGGGTTCATTTCCAGATTAAGTATCCAGGATCTCACTCTCCTTTTATCACCTAGTCAGAAGATCTCGCCACTTTTGTTGGATGGAATATGGAATATTAATGCTTGACATGAAAATGATAAATAAAGCAAATGCAAGTTTTAACATTGTTAGATGGACAGATTTGTGTTTGACGCATTTTGCCTCGAGGTAATCAAGACTAAATAAGTACAAATCAGTGATTTAAAAAAAGAAAAAGAAAAAGCCGCCTCAACGTAACAAAGTTTAGTAACAAGTTGCACAGCGTTTTTAAATTTACACCACTTTTAGAGACATTTGCTGGCCAAACAAAATATTTCACATCGTAGTTCCGTTTATAGAGAAAGAACAAGTTAGTTGTCTCCCGTTGTAGCTGATTGAAATAGTAAAATAAACGCTAATTGGCMKAACAATACCCCAACAATTAAAACACACAAACATTACTTGAAAAAACTTTATTCTTTAAAAACTAGTCAAAACAGTGATCTGCATAAAACAGAA
>QMIH01001341.1:21415-36966 GCA_003987875.1 Clarias batrachus | reverse complement strand
AGAAATATATGTATATATATATATATATATTTTTGAACACAAATGTGATTTATTAGACATATTATTAGACTCTTTTGCAAGGTAGTTAGGGTTGCATTCTGTAAGAGATAAAGCTCTTTCCCTGAGTCATGCTTTCACCCATTYTGGAGGAAATCTTGCAGAACATATGTGTGCCATAAGCTGTGCATGCTGGATACCCGAAAACATCTTGGCAACTTTACAGTTGTGGCTTCGCTCGCCACCTGCATGCTCGGCTCGTATTGTGCGTGTACTTTTGTTCGCCTAAGCGACTGCTGGTCAGGATGAAGACCCCACAGCGCAAAGCAATCGTGCGCTCCACAGGTCACCCCACAGGTCAGAGCAATCACGGCCGCCTGCAGCCCACAGTGTTCTGTCTCCACTCAAGTCATTTTCACCTCAGCCAACTGTGCGTKTGGTGCATCTGAGCAAATCTGAAAGACATTAGACTCATCTGTAAATGTGACGGAGCACCCGGGGCGAGACGCACAACTATCTGAAGTCAGCAATTTGAAGAATTATGAGCCATTTGCAATGCAAACATGACTCCTGGCTTTTCCACCCATGTCCAGCAGCAAACAGAGCGGTCTTGAACCATGTGCAGTAGCKCCTTCTGTCTTCTATATACAGAAATCTTCAGTCAAGCGCAAGGATTTCAGGATCAACTCCGGTAGCTTGCTGGAGATGTGATGTTTCCGCACAGTGGTTCTGCGTCTCGGAGAAAGTTCAGGTTCTTTCTGACGGCTGCGTCAAACACGACCAAAGGAACTCCCACACACACTGATAACCTCCTCTGCCTCTGAGTCGACTCTGTTCCTGGCGCCTTTATTCCAGCGCACACTCACACACATCTTTTACCGAGGGCAAGCGGAGATGCTTTGCAAGATCATGAACAATATTATTTGTAGAGAGAGAGAGAGAGAGAGAGAAATAAAAGAGAGAGACATAGAGAGAGAGAAAAGCAAATGCACAGCTGTTTCTCTCCCACCAGAGCACTGATTTTCGAGCTCGATTGTGCATTTTGCAGATAAAGTGACAAAACTACCGGATGTGGTGCCGCGAGCTGCTGTTGCTACAGCAACCCTGATTTGGAGCCCAGGTTCTCTATTACCAGTTCATTTAGGCTTCCTAATTGCATTCCATAGAATCAGTGACCACGAGAGCTGCTGGGAGCAAAATGAAGCCCTGCTCTCCAGTGAAAGTAAAAAGCAAAATAAATAAATAAATAAATAAATAAATAAACAAACATGCAGCAACAATATAACAACAATAAAAATAACAGATAACAATAAAAAATAATCTGTTTTTAGCTGTCTTTCGGGTGGAAGAGGAASGAGAACTACTATTGCTACTAATAAAGGTTTGGGTTRTCTTTTGAAGGTGACAACCCTGAAGCTCAATGCTTAAGCTGGACTACTGAACAGAAGGTCCCTGGTTTGAGCCCCAGTGCCACCAAGCCGCCACAGTTGGGCCCCAGAGCAAGGTTCTTCACTACTCGACTATTGTAAGAAACTGCCACAGGAACAACGGATTCCTCTGCCGGAGTGGGGGAGCATTTGCTACACAATGTGCCTGATTGCACATGGACAGACCCTTACCCCCTGCCTTTGAAAGTGATAATGGGGTGGGGCATGAGAGGCAAAATAAAACTCTTATTACCTAAATGTACATAAACAGGTTACTCTACATTCTTGTCCATTTATTTATTTATATCATCATCATTATGCTCAATTCTGCTTATCCTGTACAGGGTCACACGAGGCCTGGAGCCCAGGGGACTCCGAGAACTAGGTGGGGATATGGTGCCAGTCACCATGTACCCTGGACATGGTGCCAGTCTGTTACAGGATGCAGTCGTTTGGAAACTTGCCAATTAGCCAAATCTGCATATCTTTGGACTGTGGGTGGAAACTGGACAACTAGTAAATACCTTTGCTGAGATAAACTTAGGTCATGAGATATGCATGATAAGTGCTATATTAAGAAAAGTTTTTCAATTAAAAGTGAAAATAGAAGGGAATGGGTTGGTGTACGCTCATTCATTTTTTATCATTCCTATTGTATACTGCTTATCTTGTGTACGGGGGGGCCTAGACCCTATCCCAAAAAACATAGGGCACAAGGTACACCCTGGACAGGATGTGTTCACCATGGGGTTCCAATTTGGGAACACAATTAACTTAATCAATGGCACTCTGGCTTTATGGTTAGCACTGTCCCCTTGCACCATAGGGTTGGGGTTCGATTCCTGTTTATKTGCATGGTTCTCCCCGTGCTTGATGGGTTTCTTCCAGGTGTTCTGGTTTCTTCCCACAGTCCAAAGACATGCATGTTAGGTTACTTGGCGTTCCCAAATTGCCCAAGGTGTACGAATGACAATTGGGCATGGAACTGGCAACCTGAGCCCTTAAGTGACTGCCACAGATACCGAGGGTGGGGAGTGTCCTTCGCCCAGTGTGCCAGATGGGACATGGATCTAAAATGCCACATAACTATATACCTMCTGGAGGAAACCTACCAAGCACGAGGAGAGCGTACACACACAGACCCAATCCTGAAATTGAACCCTTGACACTGCTGGTGTGAGGCCACAGTGCTAACCACTACACCATCGTGACACCAGGGTTARTRTAGGCAGTAAATAAAAATAAAAGAAGTAAATGAATGAATGAAACAAACCAACAAACAGAGTAAGGTAAATAAATAAAATAATAAATGCATTACATAAATACTAAAAAAAAATACGTATTGCATTTACTTACTTCTCTTATTTACTCACATATCTTTTGTTCTTTATTTTCTGGGATTATGTGACGGCATGAAATGCATGTACCGGTTCGGTACACAAAAGGATTAAGACAGCAACTGGGAAAACAGGTGCAATTTATCCTGTAAATAATGACGTCAACACAAAACCCCCTCCCCCCCAAAAAAAAAACAGGTGATAATAATCAGGAGTGGTAAAAGAAAATGCATGAAACAGCTTTTGTTATTCTTTAGGTGTTAACATTTTCAGTTATGATTAGCGCTTATTAACAATATCACTCATTTTTTCCCACACATCATTATTCTACATGGCCACTGTGGGAAGCTGTTCTGTATGTAGCTGAATGCAAGTTTCAGCGTATATGTGCTGTAGTGTTTCAGTGTCAAAGACTGTGTGTGCCTATGCGTGTGTGTGTGTGTATATGTGTGTGTGGGAGGGTGAAATAGCTCTAATTGTGCTGGGCCTTGGCCTCTAAGCTCTATTATTCCAGCCTATAGCAGCAGGTCAGGGCGGCCCTTTGAACCCCGGCAGGCCATGACCCTCAGAGAGAGACGGCCCACAATGCCTTTCTTCAGTGTCTCTCTTGCTCTCTCCCTCTTTTTTTTTTGCTGGGGTTTGAAATGATTGGTAACTGTTGAGCTTGTGTTCTCACTGCCGCTCGGCTGCTTGTGACCCTCTCTCCACCGTGTCAGAGCCACTAGATAAGACAGTGCTCCAATTATCTGCACACTCACTCACTTACTCTCTTTCACACACACACACACACACACACACACACACTGGGCTGAATAAAACAGCCGTGTGGGCTTAGTTCTCAATCTCATGAACTTCTCACTTCTGACTTCTCCTAAGGAAAACATGTTTTTCCCCCAGACACATTGTTTCCATCCATTGTAGTCTACATTCATGGACGTAACAAATAAAAATGTCCATCCATGCTGAACGTAGACTTTTCCGCACCAGGTTTGTGCYTCTCCTCCCTCCTGCTGGACAGTTTTGACTTGCTTGCTTGTGAATGACCGCACCCTGAGCGTGTCCCCCCCAATTCATCCCGGGTTGACCTCCAGCTCTGCGAATGACCTGTTCTTTTTGTTTTCTCGTCTTCCATCCCTTTCCCTGCCACTCTCTCCGTAACAACAAAAAAAAGCCCCCTGCCCTCGTGTGCTCTGAATCCKCCATGCCCTTTCATGACTTTTCAGTCATTTTTCTCCCTTTCGATTATTCTCCCCCTCTCTTTTCTCTCACTCTTCCAGACAAGGGGTGGCTGCCATCCTCTTCCTCCTCAGCCTTCGCAGTGGCACGATTTATATCGTTGCCTGGGAATTAGGACCCCCTCCGACCCCTTTGTTGCGGAATGCATCCCTGCTTTTATTCCATGGAGAGAGGGCCACGGTTCCCACACGAGTGCAACGGGTGGGGGTGGGAGGGGGGGGGGTGTGAGGCGATGAGGTAATGTTGACAGACCTGGGAGAGGAAAAGGAACGAGGGAAGCGCCTCGCTCTAATTAACCCAGCGTACGTATGCAGGAGAGCTACATATTTATGTGTGTACACTATATTCATATGCAGGAAGCACAACAGTTCACTGCAACAGAAAGCAGCAGGGAAGAGTTGAACTTTTCAACCATATTTTGCAAGACGCGCTGTTCATAAACAGAAATCTGCGAATGAGTAATGAAAAATGTGTCGCTATGAAATATTAAGTCATGTACAGTCTGAAAATCACACACTCACACACACACACACACATGCACACAACGAGACTGTTATCATTCTCATGCACAGTCCAACAAAATTTTGGTATATTCTGCAGCCAGAGWGCATAGTGCACACACACTCACGTGCAGCCTTCCACACACTACGCAGGAGTTGAACAGAGGCTTAAACAAGTCTTTCTCTTCTCAATAGGAGAAGGGACAAATGGAAGCAGTGTAAAGAAGGAACGGACGTAGGGATTGTTAAGGGATGTACGGGGGTTGGGGGGCACTATTTCAAGTTCCTTGAAAAGGTTAAAGATGTGATTGTTACAATTTAGCCTGTTGGTCATTAATTAGATTTGACCCGAGGTTAAACTCTCATGGACAAAATTAATGACGCAAACAAACAAACAAACAAACAAACAAACAAACAGGTTATATTGCTTATACTGTTGGCCATCAATCAGCCGTAATAATAAAACCATACACATTAAAACCATCTAGGTTTTTAGTTTCCCCTTGTACCACCAGGGCAGCTCTGGCGTGACCCCACATGACCTCTGGGGATGTGCTGAGGTATCTGGCACCAGATGGATGCTCAGTCAGATTGAGATTTGGGGAATTTGAAGGCCGGTCAACAACCTTGATTCTTTTGGCTGCTAAGCTCCATACACAGCAAGCTGTGGTGCACTGGGTGTTCGGATACCTTTCTCTTGCGCCCAGCATTGTCATTTTTCACTGCTACAGTGGCTTTTCTGTGGGAAAATAGATGGGCTTTGGATGGCAATAGTCCTGGCACCGGTTTACTGATATATAATCGATAACCAGTACTCTTCTACACAGATCCTATGCAAGCTTTGTTTTTTTGGCATTAAACCAAGACGGAAAGACAGTTGCGCTTGATTCCTCACTTCATCTCTGACAGGTGTATTATAGTGACTTTTAAGCATGAGTTTTCTGATGTAATTCAAAATATGGATTTCGAGAGAGTCCTATTTTATAGCTAGCTACAACACTCAACAATTATAATCCTTACTCACACAGCTTGAGTGCTATAATGTGATTGGTCAGGAGGGCTTGATTATGTGAGGAGTAGCCTAGGACGTGGTGGTGTGCTGCAAGGTGTTTCTTCTTCCTATACCTCTTGTACCACTTTTTACTGCAATAACAAACAACGGTTTATCCTTTTTTAGTTTGAAATTACAGTGACTGATGTTTCACGTCCAGAGAATGAAGCACGTCTTTTGGGCACTTCCGATAGCTTGACATGCTAACCGTCAGCTAGCCAGCAATCAGACAACACTACAACAGAAACATTCCTACAAACACACATATAAATGCATAATGTAATCATTCTGTTTTCATCAGTTGACTTATTAATCAAATATTCTTGACCGCAGCATCACTCCCTGTGCTGAAATTCAAAGGAGATCTGGTGTAATGAAYGAGGCTTTATTGCTAGTTTAGTTGCTAGCAGTGAAAATTGAAAAAAAAAAGTTGAATCTCTTGCTTCTGTGTGTCATGCAAATACTGATAAAATGCTCTTAATATCTTATTTATACCCATTATACCCAGATCTCTTTCTTTTTCTTTCTGTTTGGCAACAGGTTCTCAGCGATCGATGCTCAGAGGGAAAGGCTTTGTTGATTTATCCAGCTTGCTTGTGGCTCTGTTACTGGCAGAAACCATAAAAAGATCAATTCACTCAGCACTGCCACTGCAGAGCTACAAAGTGGGAAACCTCTGTCTGCTTTCTCACTTCTGTCTTCTTCTTTTCTTCTTCTTCTTCTTCTTCGTCTCTCTCTCTCTCTCTCTCTCTCTCTCTCTCTCTCTCATTTCTTTTACTCACTGCATACATTCCCTCTTTGTGTCCTCTGATTTAGAAGCCAGTGATGTTCTTATTGTGAAGGTCAAAGGTCTGATTATTCTTAAGCTTTTAGTGAAAGCTAAGCAGATGCATAGATTCAGCTCTGCCTTCCCAAGAGCAGATGCTGTGGTCAATTTATGATGTCAAAACACAAATAGTAGATTCATGTTAAAGGTAGGCCAAAAGTTAGCGTGTATTATACAGATAATGTCTTATACACTGCCTGGCCAAAAACATTGCCATTTCAAAAGGATCATGTTATTGGGTTTCGTCAAGCAAAGAAAACAACTAAGGAGATTTGAAATGACAGGAATTGGGTGAAGAACCCTTCAACACATTAGCAAAACGGGCCTCCGAGTGGCGCAGTGGTTAAAGCGCTCGCCCTATCATTCGGAGATCGCTAGTTCGAATCCCGGGTGGTGCTGTAACCTCTCGCAGCCGGAGGTCTAGAGAGAGCTGATTGGCCGAGCTCACTCCGAGGGGAGGGATGAGAGGTACTTAGTGCTCCCACATTAATCACGGCTCTACAGCCAGTCAGGGGCGTCTGTGAGCTCAACGCAACGGAGGGAGCGGATAGCGCTGTCCTCCGAGTGTGTTACGCCGCCCCCGACGGTGCACGAGCGAGCAGTTCGAAAAGATGCGGTCGGCTGGCGTCACGTGGTTCGGAGGAAACACGTGACGGGAGGGCCGGGAGGGCCGGGTTTCCTCCGAACCACGTGATAGTCTTCGGCCCTCCCGGCTGAGTGGTAGTAGTAGCCTTAATGTGGAGCCCCCTAGTGACGGGGAGGAATTGGACACGACTAAATTAGGGAGAAAATCGGGGAAAAATCCCCCCCAAAAAAAAACACATTAGCAAAACCTGGAAGGATAGTGCTGAACTGCCAACTTTGTAGACTGATGCATGGTAAAAAAAATTATAAACAGTAAAACCATAGCTCATAGCTCATGTTTCATATTTAATAAAAGTAGGAGCATTTTTATACACACACACAATGTGATGAGAACTCACTGGATTGGGACTAAACAGCTATGTGACCAAAAGAAAACCTAACCATAAAAAAAAAAAAAAATCAGGCTTGAGTTTGATAGGAAGCATAAAGATGAAGGACTTTAGAGCAATGGAAAAATATCATGTGGTCTGATGAGGTCGCACTGTACAGTTCAAGCCTCTGGAGGCAGTGTTGTGATCTGGGGTTGCTTCAGTTTTACAGGTCTACACTCAACAACTGTTACAGTATGTGGCAATAAAATGAAGTCAGACCTGAATGTACTGAATGTACTGAATGTACTTACTGACCATGTTCTCACATCAGTGGAGTTCTTCTGTCCTGATGGCACGGGCATATTCCAGGACTCAAATTGTGAAAGAGTGATGATTGACAAATTGTCAAAGCTAAAGGTGATTGAATGGAATCTTGAATGGAGTGTGTGACTTTTTTTTTTTTTTTTAGTCAGGCAGTGTATTGGGTCAAGTTAATCATTTATTTTTCCAATTCTAGTACCTGATATTTAAATATGTGTCAAAAGACAAATTCTATAAAGTCTCTGTGTCACCTCAAGATTTAAAAGCAATAATGCTGACCATAAATATTCAACCAATCTGGACCCAGAGTTGTCTCGACATGTCTGTCAATCGTGCTGTCTCTTAATTTGATTGTTTAATTAAGTTTCAATTGGGACACCAGCATTTGGGCGGTTGTGTTTATTGGCTTTGAACAAAATTTCCAAACAGTTAGATTTAGCAAATTTTCTGCAAAAAATCATACTATACCTTCAATATACACTGTATTACAGTATGTAAACCCCCATATACACAATATTGATATTGATATATAATATTGAAACCAGTTCATGGTGCTGGAAATATGTTTTCTGGTCCATGACTCCGTCATACAAGTAAACCTGCACATTTATGCTACATAGCTCCAATACTACCCTCTCCTGACGGCAGCTATCTGATTCAGACCTGCTTACACTTTGTCACTGCTGGGATGCAGCATTATAATGTGCGTTAATTGGGACCAAAAGTAACACACATGGCCACAAACAAAAATCAGATATGGTTGACAGATATGGGATTTGAAATGGGTAACACTAACATCATGCTTGACTGGTATTAAGGGGCTCAATGTAAGGCAAGAAAACATTCCACMCACCATAACGTCACCTAAACCAGCCTGGACTGTTGACACGAAGCAGGTTGACTCCACGGTTTCATGCTGTTAATTCCAAATCGAGATGCATCAGAGCAGATGCTGTTTTTTAAATGATCAGTAGWCCAATATTGGTTATCCTGTGTTCAGTGGAGCATGAGATTTTTTTTTTCTTGGCTGACAGGTGTGTGGATCCATGCCATGGTCAAAGTCAATAAAAGCACATCTTTTTTCCTCATTCTGATGTTCCATGTAAGCTCTAACTGTAATGCATGTTTTTAAAAAAAAAATGTTTTGTATTTGTTTGTTTTATAACCCTCCAGGGTCCGCGTTCAAGATCTGGCCAGGTTCGTCTCTGTGTGCATGAGTTGCCTTACCAACCCCATGCTTTGTGGATTTCCTTTGGGTACTCCGCTTACCTCCCATGCAGATTGGGATAAACGGCATTCCCAAATTGCCAGTAATGTGTGAATGAGTGTGTGAGTGTGTGTATGTGTGCCCTGCGATGGATTGGCTCCCTGTCCAGGGTGTACCCTGCCTCGAGTCTCCTGGGACAGGCTCCAGGCCCCCCATGACCCTGTATACAGGATAAAGCGCTATAGACGATGATTAAGTGAGTGTCCTGCTGCCACATGAGATAATAATTACATGAATACACAGATGTTCCTATTTTATACACCGGTGAGTGCATGTATGGTACTACATTCAGATAAAACAATGCAGTTTCTGTGACCAATATTTAGAAAAGCAGCAGCATGGTGGTACAGTTGGTAGCATGTTTGCACTTTGGGTTTCCTCTAAGTTCTCCGATTTCTGCCCACCTCCCAAATGCATTCAGGCAGATGAATGAGCAATGATAAACTGCGCCGTAGGTGGGGATATGGATGGGTGTCCCATTCAGGCTGTATTCTCTGTGMCTCCCTGTGTTCTTGGGATAGTTTCAGGTCTGACTAGGATGAAAATATAGTTACTGAAGATAAATGAATGAAATGTTTTGTGCATGAGAGAGGGAGGCAGGCAAAGTAAAAAAAAAACGAGACAAGTGAAATAGGGAGAGAGAAAAGGAGTAGCAAGTAGAGTAAAAAAAAAAAAAAGAAAAGCAATGGCGGTATGGAGAAACAGTGAAAGAGACTGGCACTGAGGAAGGGAGAGGGAGAGGGATAGAGAGAAGGAGGGAGAGTGTGTCCATTCGCTCTGGCACGGTTCTCACCAGCTGGCTGTGAGCCACTCACTGCTCCGTCTCTGCCTGTGCTCCCAGCAGGGGACCGTAGGAGGACAGGCCTGCATTTATAAATAAAAGCATATGGCAGAAAGACAGTAATATGCGGACGTGTAATTGCTAATTGCATAACACCGCTCCCTGTCTTCCCCGCCGTAGTGGCTAAAAAAAAATAATAATCAAAAAAACGGTGCAACAGCGTACTCCTCGCCACCGTCCTGTAGTCCCATGCCCACGGGTTTGCACAGGTTCACCAGCAGTGCAGCACRCAAAGGTRCAACGCAGGTGAGATGAACGGAGTTAGACACAAATCTCTAACTTTGCTGGCTGGAGGCTGCACGAAACGCTGGCATCACCGAGGAGCGGCAATCTCCTTGGAAGTGTGCCATACATATTCAAACTGCAAACAAGCGACAGTCTCAACTTACTGCATTTCCACTCAAGCAATTAAATGTAGTCAGGCATTATGTAAGCTCTACACTTTCTTTGCATAGCTGTTAGAGGGTATAATCCACTTCTTCCTTACTAATCAGGTCCACTTTGTGCATTTCAGTGATGCAACTTGTAAAAAAAAGAAAAAGAAAAAAAAAAGAAGAAGCCTTTTCCATTTCAATACAGCAAATGCAACAAATAATTCATCACCAGCGTGCATTCCATTTGTTTTATTCTCATTGACCCGATAATCACAGCCGACCTTTTTTTGATGGGTTAAAAAAACTGGTGGAATGAATAGAGAACTGTCAGGATGACTGTCTTTAGCCGTCTTGAATGCTTATTATTTGGAACATTGACCCTGTCACCACTTCTGTTAGTACTGTGTAATTTAAAATGCTGATTTTGTGAAAAGCTGGTACGAAGAAATTTATGCTGCTGATTAAGTTGACACTTGTTTTATGTCGGAACAGATTTATAAGATGAACATGTGATTCATTCGTCTTCTCTATCACTCGTCCTGTACAGGGTCACGGGAAGCCTGGGGTCTGTCCCAGGAGACTTCAYGCATGTGGCAGGGTACACCCTGCACAGGGTGCCAATCCATCACATACTGTAGAATACACTCATTCACACACTACAGGCAATTCAGAATGGCAATTATCATAATCTGCATGTCTTTGGATAAAAAAAAAAAAAACAGAAAAACAGACAAAAAAACAAACAAACAAAAAAAACAGATGAAACTGGASTACCTGGAAGAAACATGCAAACTTGCGCACAGAATTGAACCCTTGACCCTGGAGGAGCGAGGCTAAACACTATGCCAGCATGCCGCCTATGTGTGAATTGTTTACAAAAGGAATATAATTAATCAACTTGTGAAATGAGTGGTCATTATAGTTCAGTTAACAGTTTATGAACACCTGTGGCCTATAACATTGCCTATATCATAGTTTTATTCTTTTAATGTAGTATAAACTTAAATCAAATGTTATTTTTTATCTTTGTGTCTTTTTATGGCTAAAACGACTGTTTGACMAACATGGTAGTATTAACAACAGATGTGTATAACCTTGAAATCTGAATGTGACACGTCGTTGTATACTGAATGCCTTAGTGAAACAGACATAAACAGAATCAATAAAGGTTGCAAACAGATACCGGATGTTAAAATGTCCATGAAACCTCAGCGCCACAAACAAACTCAAATATTTGAATGCARTTGTCTGCCTTTTCACTTTTGATTTTAAAACGTTACTTGTTTTCAGTGCTATTTAAAGTATAATACAAAAGATCAGAATTGAATGTGGAAACATGAAGGTGAAAGCAGGTGTAGCTCCGTGGTTAAGGCATTGGACTACAGTTCAGAAGGTCCCAGGGTCAAATYCCACAACCACCAAACTGGGCCCTTAGTTGCTCAGTAGTATAATGAGTTAAAAATGTAAGTTGCTCTGGATAAGGGTATCTGCTGTAATGTAAATGCATCGTTATGGCTTTTTAAAGTAAAAATTTCAAACTATTTAACTAAGGATTTAGGCAAATCTTAAAAAGCTTAACGTTTTAAGATTTTCAGTTACTTGTAAAGAACACACACACAAGAACATCTGAATGCTAAATGCAGAACGCTTCCTGGATGGACAGGCAGCATGATTAACAAACAAGACCAGACACTTTTGTCTTTGTTGTCTTGATTGGTTAGATGTTGGTGGTCCAATTTATTTATTTATTTATTTATTTATCTATCTATCTATCTATCTATCTATCTATCTATCTATCTATCTATCTATCTATCTATCTATCTATCTATCTATCTATCTATCTATCTATCTATCTATCTATCTATCTATCTATCTATCTATCTATCTATTTATTTGTTTGTTTGTTTTTTTCCCTTTGGAAGCTGATCTGATTAAACAGAGTGTACAGATAAGGAGATGAGAGAACTGGACAGAGGACTGTTGCTTCACTATTTTTAGGTAGAGACAAACCAATCCCACTGCCATTACTGTCAGCACACAACATTATCTGTGAACGCTACTATTTGTGTGAAGGACAACTAGCATAAAGCGCGAGTTAACAGAATATTTCAACAAATTTCAGCTTCAAAAGCTTCACTTTTTTTCACTTTCAGTTTTGGTGTTTTTAGCCAACAGAAAGATGAAACATAATTTAGACGTCGCTCGAGCATTTCGAGGGGAAATGAGAGCATACACGTGTATACGTTCATGCAAATTTGCCMCAGCTGTGTGGAATTTTGCTTTCGTGCTCGGCTTCAGGCCTTCCTTCTCATTAGCTTATCATAAACTAGCCACAGCTACCTATTAACAATCATTCCCCACCGACCGTCTCTGATAAGATCGCAATTAGATCCCCTCCCATTAGTGAAGATCATATTGCAGAGAACAATGAGGGCGCTTTTACTTTTGAAATCATTTTCGTTTTTTGATAAGGATGTATTAGCTGAGGTGAGGTTACAGGGGGATGCGTGGTAATAAAACCTACCGGTTAATAATGTAATCTTGAATTACAGTTTAATTACAGGTGCTTAGTCGCAGGGGACGCATCGTAATTCAATCACTGGCCTCCAGTACAGTACAGAACAAAGCCTTATCTCTCGGATTTAGACTGGAAACGAGTGAGCTGTTCAGGTCTTAGTGGATTTAAACCGTAGTCTATAGTTCTATGTCCTTAATCATGCACTTAATTAATAAATACATTATTTGATAAGTTATAATTATGGATATACAGTATAAACAAGTTAACTGCCTGCAATAAATCTCTCTTTATTAACAGTAAATAATTAACTACTTAATGACATTTGTGCAACAAAAGCAGCATTTATGCAGAACTATTTCCACTTAAATTTAGCTAAATATTATTCATCTTTAAGCATATTATAACCAATAAAACACTGCGCTGAGGGTTTTCCTTTCTCTTTTCTCTCAGTCGAAGTTACTAAATTATAATTTGTCATGTTTCCGGAAAAATCTGAAAAGCCTTCCACGCCGAAGACGGAACATGTTCTGTTACAACGTCATCACTGACTCGAATGTAATTTTGACACTGGAGACTCTCCAAAAGAAAATGTCACCATGTCAACAATTACACACTAATTAAAAGATTACTTACTTGCCATCAAATCCCTGTTAATGTTGCCATATTAAAATGATATTATTTATATAAAGCTGTACTAAATATCAGGACTACTTTGTGAGTCGTGCTGATAATAAGAAACACCTTCTGAGCCAATCAGATTCAAGAGTTGAAAAAAAACCCTGCTCTGACCGAGTAACCTGATTGGATGACTGGCATTCCACAAGAACAGCGCTGGGAAGTTTAACTAAATATATTGCTCCATATCATAGGTGTTCTAACAATCATTAATTGTGCAARGTAGTCCACAATGCTGGAAATAGAGGAGAGGAGCTCCCTGCAAAAACCCACATTTAAAACCAGTCACAGAAGCACTTTCAGAAAAAAAACAAAACAAACAAACATATTATTACATTGTGCCATCTTAAACAACACTAAACAATGTTAAACAACATGTATCCTGTTTCGAAGACATTACGAATTCGGAACAGTCCGTGTTATTCGGTTAACACAAGCTTCAAAGCTAACTAGCTTCTAACACAAGGCTGAATCCCAAATCCCTCTCTAACCCCTGATTAAGGGCACTACTGTGTGTGTGTGTGGAACAAGGGATTGTACACCCTGATGCGCCAGCTTTCCATTTAACACTATTTGTAATTCAACATTGGAAATCTAAAGTTAGCTGATATCAAGTAAATCTCATAAGTTTTTCAGGATTGTCCATCAACCACATGGTTTATTCTCCTCACCTATTAGCTACATAAGACCAATAAGCATTAATCACACTAACCGTCAGTTGCCAGCTCACAGAATGATATGTGTTGGCACATAGTAAAATAACTGGTTACAAATAAACAAATAAATCACCTAAAACCTAAAAACCCCAGTCACTGGATGCAGAGCCAGTGCCAAGCCCGGATAAAATGCGAGGGTTGCATCAGGAAGGGCATCCCGTGTAAAACCTCTGCCAAATTGATCAGATGTTCTGCTGGAGCGCCCCCTCGGCGGGAGCAGCCGATAGACCAACAACACTCGGGGTCGTGCTTCTGAAACCTATACCGGATATTAGCACGGCTGCAATATCTTCGACACTTGGGCCGCACTCTAGTGCCTATGATGACATCGCAGCTGTGCTGATATTCCATACAACAGCACTCTCTCTTGTGTTATGTTGCTTTATTATACATAAACTAATAAATAAAGGACCTGCTGCTGGGGAATAAAGTGAAAGTAAGCAAACTCTTTTTTTTTCCTTTTCTGAAGTGAACCAAACTCTATTTACGACTGCTATGAAGTATTCAGTAGAGTGAAAACTGTCCAATTGTTATGGAGCTCATACAGTGTACTTTCCAATTCTAAGCTAATACTTCACAGTAGTGCACTTAGGTTGCATTCATTAAGTATGTCCTTAATAACACATAATAACACTGACTAAGACCAATGATTATTGTTTGCTGAAAGAAGTGACCATGACAACATGTAACACATTGAGGGTTGTACTAATTAATTCAGCATCAAGTGTAGTCATTAAGAGACAACAATTATGTGGAAGTGTGTTAGGTGTATACTTTGAATAACAAATTAAGCAGGATGTTAAAAACAGGATGTTCATATATAGTTATTTTTTTTGTTTTTAAGATGATCTCTCAACCAGTTGACTTTATGAATAATAATTATTACCTGAGCGGAGAAACAAACAAAAAAAAAAACGTACGACTATTAAAGCTACTTCACAATTACTTGCATTCTACTAAATGTTCAAAATGATTATCCTTAAGGATCATCCCATTAAGAAACCTTTAAAGCTTTAAGATCCCAGTTTAACACTCCCACCCGCACACCCCCAAACTGTTAGTATTGTGTATTTCTCAGTACAGCTAAATGGTTTGTCTTTTTCAGAGCCAGAGAGAGAGAGAGAGTGAGAATGAGCGAGAGAGAAATTACATCAGATGCTCCCCGAAGAACAAGTGAACAAGTGCAATGAAAGAGTCTTCTCAGTGCAGGGAACTGGGAGAAGTGGAATCTGTTTTCTTCTCTCATCGCCAGGTCAGAGTCCACATACACAAACTCAATTTGTCTTTCGCTTCGTAGGCCTTATTCCTTTAGAGCCGCTGCGGTGTAGATATTATGTGGCAGGGAAAATTTAATGCTCTCCATAAATTTCTGGGGAAAATATTAGATTTGCAGAGAGGGAACTTCATTTCGTTGGGGGCCAATCGTTCCCTCAGCTGCTCGAACCGCGGGCAGGGAGAAGCTGACATGTAGAGTGTGTGCGTGTGTGTGTGTGTGTGTGTGTGTGTGTG
>QMIH01001340.1:148208-169770 GCA_003987875.1 Clarias batrachus | reverse complement strand
GCTCCAGAGGGCAGAGGGGTCTGGATCACTGGCAACTCAGGAGCGAATGATCCAGACCCCTCTGCCCTCTGCAGGTGACACGGACATTTCAAGACCCGGCGTGTTCTGGGGTTTAATCCCGAATAGTAAGAAAGGCATAGGATAGTGGGCCGTGTAGTGGCGGCGGGAATCACCAGTCACGCCCCCATACCACGTGATATTATCACGATACCGCGATGCCGATMCGATTAAAATTGCGATTCTACMAGTGTTAAGATTTTATAAATATCAGATTCGATATTATATTTTCCACCRAACCTTTTAATGATGAAGTAAATGTAGCTCGGCCCTTATAACATTCGTTTTAACAAACCAAGCGCAGCATTTAAACAAAACTAACTCACTTCAAATACAAGAGATGAACATTTAAATCAGATCGGAGGTTTTCTTTCTAAATGCGTGTGATTTTTACGCCATAATAAACGCGTTTCTGTTTCTGCGCTCGGTACAGAATCGTTTATATTTGAGGCTGATCGGCCAATCACAGGTCTGAAACTGAAACCGGGTCAATTCTGCCGATCACTGGCCGATCGACCGATTCATCTCTGTTATAAATGTAAAAATAGGTCTTTGTAAAAAAAAAAAAAAAAAAAAAAAATCGATTTTGGGGTCCGTGTGCCGATACATGAATCACCACACAAAAGAACTGGATTGATTCATAACTGGATCGATTCTTCCCACATTCCTACTATGCAGTGTGCACGATAATCCCTTGTTCCGCACCCCCCTACACTGTAGTACCCYGGATTGTGGGATAGAGAGAGCGATTTGGGATTCAGCATGGTGTTMGACGCTAGCTAGCTTTGCAGCTTGCTTTAGCTGTGAAAAAACAACATGGACGGCTGAGAGGCGATTCAGGAATGACTGGGTAGACGAAGTGTGGCTTAAGACGACGTCCCTTTCGCTGGACAGGACCGAGGCATGGTGACGTCACGTGCAAAAGGTCAATGCTCATACTGTCCGATCATTTTCATTCGAAATATTGCCTGCAAACAAGCTGCAAGGGAACAAAAAGAAAAAAAAACAGGCTTATAACAATGAAGGCTTTCTGCTCTCTTGGTAAAACTCCGATGCACTTTTTAATCAAACATGAAGCCGGAGGTAGCTGGAACCCCGAGCGCTCCGTTACTCAGTCGGACCCTCCTCCCGAGAGATGAGTCTGCAGTTCTGCTTGTCTTCCGCAACAGGACAATGACAAGAGGCTGATTAAGTGTGAGGGCCTTCGGAGACTCGCGMGCATCGCTCTGAACCAGTGCCAGGTGTCGCATCGCTGTGGTYGCTTCGCTCGAGGAACAAAAAAAACTCGGCCCGTGCGGTGACGCTGCACTTTTTTGTCCTCCCTTGATATCGAGGTTTGGGCGCGATCTCCGCTCCAGGCAGCTGGTCACCGTCAGCGCACAGCAAAAGAAAAACCCTGACCAACTCTTAATTAAAGCTTTCACACACACACACACACACACACACACACACACACGCACACACACACACACACGGTGCTGTGACAAGCCTCTAATGCCTAAATGCCGTGCTTTGAGCTTTTAGATCTATGTAAATACTCTTTAATTAGCCTTCAAACATATGGTGCTGTAGATCACGTATTAATAGTAAAATCAGAAAAAAAGGAGAGAATGAACATGTGTGGGAAGAGGTGTGTGGAGATCTGGAGAAGGACATTAAACTTCTTTACAATTAAAACAAAAGACTGCCATAAGCATAAGGAGAATCTATTTTAGACTCGATCCTCACAGCACTCGATGCACCATTTGCTCATTATCTCCATCTTAGACGCTTTTACTTTTCTTCCCAAGCTCATCCAAAGTGTCACCGGYCGGTCTGTAATCAGTTCCGTATTATGATGACGTGAAAATAAGTCAAGGTGTACGGTATGTTAAAGGACTTTAGGTGAAAAATATCTAAATGTATTTCAAAAGCATGAAATGTGCATGTTGCATTGAGGCAATAACCTACTGTAGCTATTAGCATTAGCCTTTCTGTTAGAATTCACAATCATGACTGTGATTCTGAATCATTGTTTTTATTATTGAAAGCTTCCGTATTTTAGTTTTTCTGTTAATGCTCCAGCTGAAATGCCCCTTAGACGATGTATATTTTTTTATACGTCAAGTTCTCTGTCTTCTGAACACGCCATTTCAGTGTCTGCGTAAATGAGACACGCCCTACCTGATAACTGTAGAGCTGAGGAGAGGGTATCGTCTTATATGAGGTCACAATAGGAGGGAAGTCTAAAGTTATTGTTGTGTTTAAAATAAGACCAAAAAAAGCACAAAAAACAGAGAATTTTCTTCTCTTATTTTTTCGTTTGTACTTAGAGTTAGGGTTAGGGTTAGGGTTAGGGTTAGGGTTTCGAGGCCCGTCATTGGTGGTTGACACACATGATACTACCCAGCCACTGCATGTAGTGTTGGTCCCAATGCCAGTTAGAAAATTGGGAGGGTTGTGTCAGGAAGGCCATTCGGCGTAAAACCGTGTGTGGGGTTCAGGTTCAGGTGGTCCGCTGAAAGAAAGTTTGCGTGCGTAAAAATGTCTCGAAAGTTAATAGTTCTCCTCTAACCATTTTAGAAATGATTGGTCTTCATAAATTATGTTATTATATATGMTGTATGTACATACCGTATATCACATTATTCCAGGGTCAGGAGTAGCTCAGTGGTTAAAGCACTGACGTACGGTTTGGAAGGTCTGAGGTTCAAATCCCATGACCATGTTGTCCCATGACCCTTGAGCGAAGCCCTTAACCCTTAACTGCTCACATGTATAATGAGAGAAAAATGTAATAGATGAGGGCGTCTGCCAAATGCCCAGATTTAAATTCCGTCTAAGTAATGTCATACAAGCACGAACGCCATAACTATAAACAGGAAATTAATACAGTAGTAGCTACTCAAAACCACCAGGGTTGGGCAACTGGTGTGTGAAGGGCATGTGGCTACCGTGATCCCCCCTCCCTCTCCTGCCAGAAAGGCGTGTCAAGATTTCACAGTCAATATGCCCACTGAAGCTATATTCATTTATTTACCGTGTGCCACCACTAGATGGTGCTAGGGTTAGGATTATGACCAAATGTCCTGTTCTGTTCTTTCTCCTGAAGCTACGCATTCTTTCTAGCATGTCAGCTACAGTAGCTCACACTGATTTGGACATGCCTGTTATAGATTCTTTAAGTACAATTGGCTTGCCTTCTTCCTTCCTTCTAATTGTCATTTCAAACGGCAAGCTAAATGTTGTCTTAAACCTGAAACGTATGGTTTTCCCATGTCTGCTGCTGCTGCTGATGTTACTAACTCTGCTATAGCAACCGCTTCGGACTAGGAGGCGGCATCTTATAACACGTGAAGAGATATGCAGAGTGAAACGTGCCAGGGTGGTTATGGGAAATATCAACACTCAATCCAATCAAATGAGTGAACAAAGTTTATGATAGTGATGATGAGATGGCGGTAAGTGATGAGGCAGATGATGATGATGATGATGATGATCAGTCCAGCTGGGAGAAACTGAGAGTGAGGATGGTAGTGAGGTACAGAGAGAAAATGAGGGTGAGGAAAACAATGATGATGATGATGATAAGGATGTTGATGGGTTAGTGTGGCAGGGAATAGTAAAATGGGACGTTTATTTATGCATTTGCATGACCTCACTCACACTTCCACATGCATGCACATGTCGACTGATGCTTTGGCGGGAAACAATAGTTTGAATATTTACTACTATTGTACAACGTTAGCCTGAGGCAAAAAAATAAATAAAAAGCGCAAAATCAATATGAAGTTAAGATTGGGTTATTATTTGTTTAACAGGAAACAATTTAGGAATTGCTTTTAAATGTCTTCTCCAGCATTCAAGATTAAAACCGTTACCTAGTACTAGTAGTGTTGTTTGGCACATGTAACCATTGTACTGTACTACTGAAACTTCAAAAATAAAATAAAATGATATTTACCAATATAATGATAATTTAAATCATATTAATAAACATCAGTATCATTTCATATATACAGTAAAATCATATACCTGGAYAATTTGCAGGTTCGTTTGTAGTGAAAAAAAAATAAAATAAACGTAGCTCCAGTTTCGCTGTACTAAAGTATTCGCCACCTACAGTAAGATAAACACATATTAAATGAAATGATGGTGAATAGCTAACGCTTTCCATGCAGGCTGTGATAATTCACTAATTAGCGTCCTTCAATCAGCACCTCTTTCGTTAACAACAGCATAAACTTTTTTATTTAAAGCTTCCTCCTACAGAGAGTAGTGCTTCAGTGAAAGGTGTAGTGTGTATTTCACCATCAGTGCTATCTTAACCTCGATTTCCAATAGTGAAAATAGAGCGACTTTCCCCGATCTCCATGGTCACGCATCGCTGAGCTAATGCTTAACTGCACCATGCTGCACGAATGAAAAAAAAAAAAAAACCCTACTACGCGCGGAGACCCGTTCTTTTAATCAGCACATTATTCACCCTAATCAAAGAGTAGTAGGACTCGCTAAAGCCTTGGGGTGTAAATAGCTTCCTGATCAACTCTGGAGAAAAGCAGAGAGGTGCACAGGCTACTCCATGCTGTCGAGTGTTTAGGAGTCTCCTCCTGAGAACTGGTAACAAAGAGACTGATCTTGTTAAACGGTGCCAATGAACAAGTCTCAACTACATTCCAGTATGATAAACCTGATGCTTTGATGGTGCGAGTGGAGACTTTTTAACATTGGCAGTTGCTATGAAGAACCATGGTAAATTCAAGGCCCCTGAGTGGCGCAGCGGTAAAGCGCGTGCCCTATCATGATGCCGCAGCCTCCCGCAGCTGGCTGTCCAGAGATGATAGCTGATTGGCAGGGCTCTCTCAGCGGGGTAGGATGGTAGGCACTTACGCTCTGGCATCAATCGTGGCTCTACAGCCAATCAAGGGCATCTGTGAGCTCACGCAATTGGAAGGAGCAGATAGCGCTGTCCTCTGATTGTGTTACGCTGCTCACAATGACGAATTAGCTCACAGTTCAAAAAGTTGGAGGCGTCACGTGGCTCGTTGTAGCTCGTTGAATACTAGTTGTAGCCTGAATGTGGAAGTGCAGGTAGGAATTGGATACGACTACATTAGGGAGAAAATTTTAGGGAAGAAAATATCATAGGGAAAAAAATTTGTATTTTACATCAGTTGTCTTTTAAACTCTTTAACCTGCTGTACGAACAGAAAAACCTGCACATAGTAGTGATTTTCCATGTATCACCACCCTGACTCCAGAAAGATTTTTTGAATTTTTTTTTTCAAATAAACAGTGGAACCTCGGATTGCGAGTAACTCGGTTTACGAGTGTTCCGCAAGACGAGCAAAGATTTTAAATAAATTTTGACTTGAAATACGAGCATGCCTTGGTTTATGAGTGTTGAGTTTTTTGACACCGACACACACACACAAACACACGCACTCTCGCATTTACACCCCCTTTCCCCGGCTTCACACAGACACTCACACACTGCTCTACACAGAAACTCTGCTCTATCGCAATTCTTTTCAAAGGTAAGGTGCTGGTTCATTTGTTTGTTTGTTTTTTTTACTTTACAGTAGTGATTCTGTTAGTCTGCGCTCACGCGAGTGTCATTAGAGAGATTTCTTTTTTCCCGTTAAAACAGTGTTTCCGTTGTGTGTTTGTTGTGAAACTTAAAAAGCGAGGTGGGATGAGGGAGGTGGGGTTTTACTGTGTAAGACGAGGCGAGGGAAGGGGCTAATTCCACACACTCAAACACACACACACACACACAAATACATGGCGCCTGCGCGCACAAACGGAAACACTTAGCTTTTGGGATTTATTTAAACTTTTTTAAAATGTAAAGTGCTGGTTAATTTGTTATATTTCATTTCATTATTTCATTTCATTATTTCTTATGGGAAGATTTGATTTGGTTTACGAGTGTTTTGGAATATGAGCTCGCTTCTGGAACGAATTATGCTCGTAATCCAAGGTTCCACTGTATATATTTGCATTTGAGGCCCTGTTCCACCATAATCCTACAGGTGAGGCACACTAAACTGTTCGCATATTGGCAGGCTTCACAGCATCCTGTGTGATACAAGCAATTCGAATTGTCAGAATGGTTACAAAATCTGCAACAATGATAATAGTGAATCTGGATATTTATATTTAAGATTAAAATTGTGCTACTTGTGACCTTGCCCCTTCAGGGTCGGGGTTCGATTCCCGTCTCGGTGTGCATGGAGTTTGCATGTTCTCCCTGTGCTTGGTGGGTTTCCTCCGGGTACTCCGGTTTCCTCCCACAGTCGGAAGACATGCAGATTAGTCTAACTGGTGTTCCCAAATTGCCCGTAATGTGTGAATGAATTTGTGAGAGTATGCATGTTTGTGTGCCATGTGATGGAGTGGCACTCTGTCCAGGGTGTACCCGTGCCCTAAGTCTCCTGGGATAGACTCCAGGCCCCCCTCCCCACCCTGACCCTCTATACCCTGTATAAAAAAAAAATTGTGATACACATTGAATCGACACCGAGGTATGGTGATGATATCGTATCGGGTGCCTCCTGGTGATTTCCGGTCCTAGACGTCAGAGCATTTTGTAGCCGTGGCAAGTTACAGTTTTGTAGCGATTCATTTGCGCTCATGTAAATGCCCCTGTTAGCGTTTCTCCATAGAAGTGGGAACTAGGCGTTGTGACAAAACCAAAAATCGGACCATAATGTCCAGAGTAGGGTACTGTAAGTCCATGCTAATATCACCAGCGTTAGCAGCACATTTCCAAACTATCAAACGATTAAAAATTTATGCTGTTGTTGACATTTTTACAACACWCAAAGGAGCCGGATATCAGTGTTGACAATCGAGGCCATACACAGTCTGCAGATAAACCTCACGCCGTAATGATAAATGTACGTCCTGAACGCGTGTCTTGGATATTTCATCTCTTCATGGCTCCTGTTCAAACACTTCAGTAATCAAACGGAGAAGCACAATTCTTCATCAGTATAAGGGAAATGCAGAGTAATTGAGGTTCTAATGTATATACTGTATATACTGTATATGCGTGTGTGAGTGTTTGTCTGTTGGTGAACGAGAACGAATGAGAGCGCATGTGTGTGTAAGCTTTGATTCTCTGCGTGCCTTTGAATCTCCGCCTTTGCTTTTACAGGGCAAAAGCACAGACAGGGTCTCTAATGTCAATCCCCCCTACAAACAGTCAAGTGAATCCGCCCCGGAGAAATCAGACACACGCAACCATACACACATACACACACACACAACATCACAAGCAAAGCAAACACACAAAGTATGCAATCCATATTGTAGAACAAGGCACTATTCTATGGGTCGCTTGTTGTACAAGAGAAAAGCTCAAGGGCGCTGGCTCAAACACACACATACACACACACACACACACACACACACACACACACACTGCATAAGTACTGCATTATGGCTAGAGAATGTGTAAGAATGGTTATCCTAGGCTTAAGAACCAAACAAATACCAGCAGCAGTTTTCTGACACGTGGCTTTGTATTGGTTTTTCAGGTCCTTATTGACGGTGTCTCTCTGTCCCAGTGTAGTGGAACCCGGTGCGCTGCACATTTCTGTTTTCTCATCGAATACAGCGATTTTAAATCATTAAGTAATTATTGAGCCCTTGCTGAGCTGAATCAGCTGTGTTAAAGCTGGGAAAACACCAAACTGTGCAATTCTGAAGAACTAATTTACTAGACAAGCAATTCATTTTTTAACAAAACACTGATTCATGGATTAACTGATTCAACACTGATTCTACAGTTCTTGTACAACACATTCTAAACTTCTGGGGTATATTTCCAGGGTAGATAATTTTAAACCCTGGGTTGTTTTGCTAACAGGCTAAGATATTCCGGTAGTGACCATCTGAACATTAACGACAGCACCTGGGCGGAAAGAAGTCGCTGTTTCCAACAGGGCAAATTATTTATATTATTATACTTCATCAAGCAAAGAAAACAAACAAGGAAGTCTGAAAAATCATGAATGTAGATCACTTAAACTCTTTGCAAACAAAAAAGTTGAAACATAAAAGAAAATGAACAATAGGAACCAGAGTTATGTTCAAAAGTAAAATTAAGATTTTTTTTTTATTTTTACAAAAGACATTATTTATCTAGTTATTTACTTCAACAGTTAAATGTATTTCAATATTATAAAATGCTAGTATTTTTTTCTAAACACAATTGAATTAGAAGTAAATACAGTGGAACCTCGGATTGCGAGTAATGCGGTTTACGAGTGTTCCACAAGACGAGCAAAGATTTTTTATTAATTTTGACTTGAAAAACGAGGAAGTCTTCGTTTACCAAGTATCATGTATCATGCATGCGCTCTTGTTTTGACACAGTGATCACAACTGAGCCAATGATTTTTCTCTCTTTTGCGGAATTGTGGGTAATCGTCTCCCCTGCTGGGTCATAGTGCTCGTCTTTTATAATCAACGTCTCCCTCTCTGTTTCAGCGTGTCTCCTATATGTGTGCGCGTGCGTAATTTGACACCGACACACACACACACACACACACACACACACACACACACACACACACACATACAGACACACCCTCTCTATTTTACACAGAAAACTCTGCTCTGTCACGATTCTTTTAAAAAATAAAGTGCAGGTTAATTTTTTTTTATTACTTTATATATTGTATTAATTATTATTAAATAAGTATTTAATTTTTTGGGCTGTGGAACAAATAATTTGTGTTTTCATTATTTCTTATGGCGAAATTTGATTTGGTTTATGAGTGTTTTGGAATACGAGCCCACTTCCGGAACAAATTATGCTCGTAATCCAAGGTTCCATTGTATATAGAGAGATAAATAAATTAATAAAATGGTTTAAAACATTGGAGTCAACAAATAACTAAAAAAAATATCACTCAATAAAAATTATTTGTAAATTGCCATTCTGTATCCACTATAGTGCAAATTTTGTCATTGTGAAAAGAACTAAACAGGATTGGGACTAAACTGTGTGTCCGTAAGAAAATCACTTGGTGGCTTCAGTTTACTAGGGATCATAAAGACTGGTCTTTGGAGCGATGGAAAAAGATCATGTGACCTGATGAGTCCTGATTGAGCCTATTTCAGAGTGATGGGCGTGTCAGGGTAAGGATGGAATTGTATGAAGCGATGCATCCATCATGCATAATGTCCACTATATGAGCCTCTGGAGACAGTGTTATGAACTGGGGTTGCTTCAGTCGCTCAGGTCGAGCTCAGCAACGTTATGTGGCAATAAAATGAAGTCAGCTGACCACCTGAATGTATTAAATCACCAGTACATCACATCTATGAATGTATGTGCATGCTTTCATGCACTCCGGACCACACAACTGAGGCAAGTGCATGTATGCAATCATTTGAATGAAGTATACAAGACATCCCTCATCTTGTTGTACTGTACGTGGGAGGTGTGCGGTTGTTCGGAAGTGTTGGGTGTTCAGTGGTGGTGTTGGAAATTAATTTGTGCAAATAAAGTATTGTTGTGTATACGAGATTAAACTTGCACTTTCCACTTTCCTATTCCACTGGAGAGATCTCTCTCTCGCTCTCTCCTCTCGCTCTCACTCTGTTCATCCCTGGAGTATATCTGGAGAACTGGATAACATTTAGGTGCTTTTTAATAGAGTCTGACTCAGCATCAGCTCGAGTACGAAACATCTGTCTCTCTGCAGCGCGGCAATGCGGTCCCTCAGTGAAGAAGAAGAAGAAGAAGAAGAAGGAAAAAAAAAAACAAAAAAAACAAAAGGATACTCGGCAGGGCTCAGATACAAAAGGCCATTCTGGAGTTGATGGACAATTTAAGAACGGCAGTAAATCACCAGGGAGAGCGATAGAGAGAGAGTGAGAGAGAGAGAGAGAGAGAGAGAGAGAGAGAGAAGCACTTGAGTCCCACCTATATAGCTGAGCTTTAAAATGTCACATTTACATTTATTCATTCGGTAAATGCTTTTATTCGAGCGACTTACAAGAGAGGCCTCCCAGGCTCAAATCAAATCAAAGCATCTGGCTGAGTGGCTGATGGATAGCAGCGCTGCTTTGGGGACCGAAAGCAGCTCTCTGGCAATCTTGGGATGTAAACAAACAAAGTTCTGGTACAACCAAATGCACATATTTGGTTTAAGCTTTCTACAAAACAGGAAAAAAGATCCAGGTTGGATTTTATGTGAATGAAACCAAATTGAATATAGAAAAACACTGAATTAGGAAAAAAAAAGCACTTTCCACTCTCAGTCTCTCACTCATTCTCTATGCCGCTTATCCTTTTATAGAGTCAGGTGAGGCCTGGAGCCCATCCTAGAGGACTGGGGGGACTAGGCAGTGTGGGTACACCGCAATGAGCGCAATCATACACACCTTAATACACTCAATCACACACTACAGGCAATTTGTGAATGGCAATTAGCCATAACCCTAACCCTAACCCTAACCCATGCTGCCTACTGCATGTCTTTAGACTGTGGGAGGAAACCAGAGTACCAGGAGGAAACCCATCTAGCCTGGCGTTACTCCAATTCACATTCTTTATACAGTCATATAAATGTTGTAAAATGACCGAATCTAAGGAAGAAAACCGTGTTTTTGGCGTGTTTGTGGTGCGATGGTGCCAGGCACATCATAAATAAGCCACACCCACATCCTCCAAAGATGAATGCTCATAGAGCACTCACTGTACTGTAGATGATTTGTTCATCTGCGCTGCATTTCTATCCACATAACAGAACCATGAGAACTTTGTGATCTCGTATCCGCTTCCCGATCTCCTCTTAGCACGACCTACTGTATTGACCCTGCTGCCGACTGAACTCACAGCCTCTGAAGTATGAAATGAATTATTACACACCTCTCTGCCCTTCACGTGTCCCCAGAACCCACTGTCACAGATATGCAGACATGACTCCAACCATTTCGTCCAAAAAGTCGAGCACCCAGCCTGACAGTTTTTTAAAAAAGAATTATTTGGTCCTTCTGAGAGTCTTAATTGTCATGTATTTTATCCCACACCTCCAGGGTCCTAAGTTCGATCCAGAGTTCAGGTTACTGTGCTTATTGTTTTTGTTTATTTTTCATCTTCTCTCCACGTCTAAGTGAGTGTCGTCTGGGTTCTCTGGTTGAAAATCTCACAATTTTTGTACTTTTCGCAATGAACTAGGGTAGGAATTAATCTTAACTCTGGTTGTAAGATTAGTTGAAGCTGTTCGTTCTCCACCTACTTGGGTTTTTCCATCGTTATCTCGCCCCCAGCTTCCCCCAGCTTGCCTCTTCGGCCTTGACATCCCTCCTGTCCAGAAACGACAAAGAAACCGTCCAACTGCTGGGAATTTCTCTGCAGGTCTGGACACTATCTCCGTCCAGACCTCCATGCCTTAAGACGAGCCTGAAGTAACTAAATCTGTTCCATCAAAATTCCTCCGTTTTCTCCACTGCTTCATTAATGTCACCCTGGATGATACCCGACTCCCAGAGCTTTGGCCTCTCCTTCTTCTGCACTGCTAGAGCTCCTCATCCTCCTCCAGGACATTGTGTCTTTCCTTGAAGCTTTGCACAACCCTTTTTAAGTTATCTTTATTTAGAACCCTGTGCAAGCTTTACACCATCGCTGTGTGCTTTCGAGGCATGCACATCCCGACAGAGGCTCGTCCTTATCCATTCAAATAACTTCCAAAAAAGTCATTCACACGATCGATAAATGACACTCAAAAACCCCTAATCTTCCAAACACTTCCTTGTACATCTCGCATCGCCGTGTCACCTGTCACTCACTTACCACTGCCTCATAGATGCATATTCCAGCTCCGGATGACTCTTGTCTGTCATCTTCAGTTGGAGAAACTCTTCAAGCTTATCTAGTCCTGACTCTGACTCTGGCTAGCTCTTCCCTTATCTGACAGCCTGGACAGAAAATTCTAAATGCTGCAGAGTCTTGCGCTCGTACGCCAGACAGTCTGAAAATACCACCGGCAATTCCATGCATCACACCACGTGCTCTTCCCCAGAGGCAATCTCGCTCCGAGTTCTTGCTATTCACTTTATCTGGCTGGGATTAAGTTTATCATGCAGGTCTTCACTGGCTCCCCTCAAGCTTTGGTTATCTCTCCTCAGGTTTGTGCATGGACACCTTCTCCACAACATTTCGTTCCATCAAACACATCGGTGTGGACCAACTTTGCGCCCAAATTTTTATATTTTATTCCCCTATTAAGCCATACTTTCGCTAGGGATCGTTATGGTTTCAAGATTGTGGCTCCGATGCGCTTTGACATCTTTAGATACGGCATAGCAACGAAGCACTAAAGCTACAGCTAAATTACCACGAAAAGGAAGGAAAATCCCATGATTTGGTACAGTCAGTCAGAGCGCGGATAATGTTAAACATTAGAAACAGCTCTTGTGAGGGTCTAGGGTCTCCTATGGCGAGCCCTGCCGTGTCTACCTTTGGAATTATATGTACATTATTCGAGAAGAAGAAAAGGAAGAAGAAGATCAGGAAATGCTCAAAATTGAAATGATTAACTTACAGAGGGTATTGATTTCAACATGCACAACTCTCTCACTCATTCACTCTCTATATAGTTTATCCTATAGAGGATGGTAGCATAGCCTGTCCCTAGGCTGGGGTACCAGTTCATTGCAGGGCACAAGCACACAAACACACACAAACACACACACACACATTTACTTATACTATACTGGCAATTGGGAAACGCCAACCTCTGAATGGCTAATCTGCATGTCTTTGAACTGTAGGAGGAAACCAAAGCACCCAGAGGAAACCCACCAAGCACGGGGAGAACATGCAAAAGGCTGGACTCGAACCCTCAGCCTTGGATTTGCAAAGCCACAGTGGTAACAATTTGCTGCCACAACTGGACAACTGCATAACTGCATGTTACGGACATGCTTATGGGAAGACGGGTTGGACCTTCGGTAGACCTAAAGGTGATAAAACACCATCGCCCATGCTGGCAAGCTGTGGATCACTACAAGTCACCCTGCCACGCCTGGCGTATGACTTCCCATGGATCTTGATGATTCGCGAATCTGTGGCAGAAATCAAGAAACTGAAAATTCATTGCCGCATCCATTCCCTGTTTACCTGGTCTGCGCTCTAGGGCCTGGCCCTCGCACTCTCAACATGAGCGCTAAATGCAACCTCAGTACTTTAGAAATGAATGAGCAACTACTGCAGCACCGGTTTAATTTAAAGTCGCGACGTGAAGCCGAGTCACCCCAGGACTTCAGGCTCAGTTCTGCGAATCACCAAGTTACTCACAAAAGAGAGTTAGCAGGAAACTCAGCCTCCCTCTGGGTTAAACGTCCCATAGTTACCTGTGAGATGGGAATATTTATGCATTCCCATCTCCCTTCCATTCTCTGTGCTCTGATAATACCCCCCCCCCTCCCCCACATTGCCATTCCACAATCAATCATCATGCTACTATGAAGTTAAGGTGTGGCCCGCGCTTGTAAAATGCAGGACATGGCAAGGCAAGTTTAATTACATGCTTTTTACACAAAACAGACAGATGCCACTGTAAGCAGTTTCATTGTGCTTCGAAATTAAAGTCATTAAAATKAATTAAAGATAAGAGGACGATGAAGGATGAGATSAACATAACGATCGATGATCTGCTAACGGCATCGCGCRGTTAAGGACAAACAGCACAGGTTAACAGAAAGGCTTTGAAGATTGCCAAAAAACACCGCAATTAGCCGCCGTGCTGCAAAACAAAAGTCGCATCGGCAAACCTGCAGCTCCTTTCTATCTTATGGTGTATTTCGTGTTTCAGTCGAGGGTGTAACTGCAATCTGGGCTTGTTCAAAGTCAGACAGGGAATACATCCCGCCAGCTCTCTCCTTTCTCAGCAGCACTTTTCACATGATGAGAGTCTCCAGGCTGGCGTTTGAAGTGCATGCTGAAAGTTTGAACGGAAATGTAAAATTAGGGCTGGCGTTTTGCACATGGCTTACGAGAAAAACATCCGGCAGAAAGTCACGGAGTAAAAAGAAAGTGGAGACGGAGCGTGCGCATGCAGTGCTGCGGTATTCATCAGCATGTCGGTAAACACGCCTGGCAAATACCAATGCCCAAAAAAAATCTAAACRAGTTATGAACTATAAATAAATACGACGATTCGGTTGGGAAATTTAAAATGAAAATAAGTCGTTTTTAACCCTGAACGCTGGATCGATATCTTCACAGCGATCAACTTCTTCCCACTGACATGAGAACAAAAACAAACTTTTATAAAAATATCTTAAATATAGTCAATTATTTTTTAAGCAAACATAAAACTTGTACAGCTTACATTTGTTTTACTCGCTAATATAGATATTTCTGTTTATACAAACCGGACATTTATAGAAAAAAGCCCCATGATCCGCCAATACAATAAGACCATTTAAATCCCAGTATTGTTTTGAGGCTCGTTCAGGTCAAACCAGGACTTGTGATGAAATTTCTGGTGAATATGTGGGTGTAACAGCGTTTACGGAAGTCTTAAAGCACAGTACGGTGATGAGCCTCTTAACCACAGTTAAACATCTGAACGGTGCAAGCGTTTTAAAGTCGACCGTACATCACTCATCAGTGAGTGACGATCCAGGGCTGAGGTGGCTCGGAGCGCACTGCAGTCGTTCCTGTAACATTCAACAAGTGGAACGCCTGATCCTTGAGAAATCAACTTGTGTCCACGCAATCATTCACCAACACCGCCTGCACATTACAGGATCTCGGCTGGGAGTCATCGCTACATCACACATACCGACCTGACCTCACTCCAAGCCATTTCCGCAGGTTTGGGGCATTAAAGGAGTTCCCGCTAGGCCAGTCAGTCCAGTTAAAAGAAAACTTTTCTACCTTGATGATGTCCAAGCACTAGTTTAACTCTGGTGCATTAGTGCATTAGTGCAGCCGGGGATTATATAGAGAAATAAAAGGAATTTTTTGCTCTCATAACTGTGTGTTCTGTTATTCTGCAAAATCTCAAGTTTACATGAAAGCCTGTCATAAATATGATTCATAAAGAGGAATGTTAAATAACGTCACTCAAGATGTCCTCCTTTGCTGTGATGGTTTGGGTTTGAAAAAAGAAGCATGAATTTGAACAAATTTAAAACCAATTATTCCTACTTCACCAATTATAGTCACGCTTTTTTCAGTTTAGGTACTGGAACAGTTCTAATGGTTTCCCTGCTAATTACTGGAGTTAACATTATTCATAAACTATAGAATTTATTATGATTATTATGATGATGATGATGATGATTATTCCATTGCTCAAGTTTGGGCAATGCTTTAAACTCAACATAACACATGTACATGTTTTAAAAGCAAAGTAAATAAAAAGCATTGTGAATAATCTGTGTTTAATAAACACATAAACAGTGATTATGTCAATGGCATCACATAATGCTAAGTCAGAACCTTTAAGAACAAAACAGACCTGAATGCTTCTAAAAGCAGAAGCTTGTAACATTGACCCGATGTTAGACGGCTAAAGAAACAAAACACAACCAAACATCTGTACTGAAACATGTGGCTTTTAATGAAAAGAAGTTATTAGTATTAAAACCGTACACCTGACTCAATGGACCGTGATTTTCCTTTTTTCCTTCTTTCTTTCTTTCGTTTTTTTTTTTTTTTTGCTGTATGTTTTCTGTGTTTTTGGACTTCTGGATTTGCTTCTCGGCTCCGTCGTCATAGTATCTACTTACCCTGCACATTTACACATCATTCAGTAAAACAGTTTGCGGACGATATGAGCAAGCGAGACCTTCAGAAGATTCATCCGGTCTCCTCTGCAGTCACGCAATGGGCGTTGGCCTTAAATTGCTTCACCTTCATATTACGCTGCCAATCACGAGTCAAGTAATTACATTCCTACTGCAGCCGCAATGATTATTTCTCCATGCTTGAACGGTCCTGAATGCGTGATTACAAGGGCGTCTATCTGTCTTTAACCAGGCTCACGTATACTGTATAATGTAGGTGGTAATTAATTACAAATTACAGCGGTAAATAATTAGGAAGGCGTGACATGCTGCTGATTCGCATCTGAAAGGACAGGGGCTTAATTATGGGGTTATTATATATGACTTCAGAGAAGAATAAACTTTTGTACCAAGCAGTTGGACAACTTTCAGTGGTGTCCCCAAGACTTTGTGTCTCTTAAAGATGAACAGATTTAACTGATGGAAAACTTTTCAAAAAGTGCATAAATAATTTAGAGAGATATTCATAATAGTGCAGGTGCAAATGTCAGATACGTGGAATGACAGTGGAACAGAGGGGGTAATGACTGGAAGGAATAAGGGCTGCTAATGATAATCACCTGAGGAAAAACAGAAAAAGCCAGACAGGTGATTCAGACTTGCTGGAATCAGACTGTGCCACTGCCTGGAGAGAACTCCCAAGTCCTGAAAACACTTTAGAATAAAGTTCCTTTATGCAAGAAATGAAACATGTTAAAGGGAACAGTCCACGATGATGTGACGAAGCTGCTTGTTTTCCTATAACAACACATCTGGAAACACATCTGCTTTCATTTTTATATTTTACTTTGCGAAAGACAATTTATCTGTCCACTTCAATTTACACTTAAGGATGTTGGACGTTTTAAAATGTAGCTTCTGTTCCTACTTAKATGACAAAGCAGCTGCAATCAGTCACTTCCTCTTAGTTCCTTATATTGTAGCTCACTTGTAATAATAATAATAATAATAATAATAATAATAAAAACACATGGAATCCTCTGTCATGATGACTTGGCACTGGCACTGAATAGTCCTTTCATAAATGTTTAATATAAACAAAAAGTAAAAATTGCAAAAAGTAAATAATAATAATAAGAAGAAGARCMAGAAGAAAAGTCACTTATAAAAATCATATTTGTAATTACAGTGCATTGTTATTTGTTAATTAGCTATAAGCAGTGTTGGGGGACGTTACTTTTTAAAGTAACTAATTACGTTACAAAATTACTGTCATTAAAAATTAATCCGTTACATTACAGCGTTACTTTCTGATCACAGTAACTAGTTCGAGTACTTTTCCATTGCAGAAAGTGAAAACTCCTTTGTGCTTCCTCATGCATGTTGTTTTAGTCGAGACCTTTATAATTATTCTCCCGTCATCACTCAGCGAAGTTTGGCCCGTAATCTGTTCACTACTGATACCCCTATCTCACCCGCGCGGTTTCATGCGGTGGTCGTAAGTACGCTTCATCAGGATTCACCGCGAGTTTGTGATTACCTTTCCATCTTTCCCGCAGACCTTGCAGAGCTTCGTGGAATGTCGGGCGGTCACTCGCGGCAGCTCACAGAGCCAAACACCGCTTCTCACCGCGAGTCAAACCGCATAGTGGTATTACAGCGGGATTGACGGGATGGGGGGAAGGGGCGGTCCTAAAGTGATTACKCGTTAGATTACTCGTTCCATCAAAAAAGGAATCCGAGTACTTTGTAACGTGTTACACCAACACTGGACACCTGGGACGCCGAGCTATACATATATTTAAATTTCAGAGTGCTGTTACTGTCTATTAACATCACTGCTGGAAAGCCTTTCACCCAATCAAATTGCTCAGTCGGAACTAACTGTTGTATGATTTACAGTAATAATTAACAGCATGATGCTTTAGTCCTATACAGGCTCCTTTCTTATTTAGGGTTTGTTCATGGTAGCTGCTATTTTAAATAATCTCAGCTACAAAAATGTAGCAAAAAATATATGATATAGTAATGTAACAACAACAAAAAAAAGTCATAAAGTAGCAGCTCCACACTGTAGCTCCTGGTTCAATATCTACTGTACAGTCGTGTGTAAAGGTTAGTGCCCCCCCCCCCTCTTTTAATACTACGTGAGTTTGGGTAAAAACATCATTAAAATCATCGGATCATCGGTCTCAAACTCAGTTCCTGGAGGGCCGCAGGACTACAGAGTTTTGTTCCAACCATAATTAAAAACACCTGATCCAACTAAACAGGTCATTAAGGCTTATTTGAAAACTACATGGTATTTATGTTGGAGCAGGGTTGGAACAAAACTCTGTGGGGCTGCGGCCCTCCAGGAACTGAGTTTGAGACCCCTGCCTTAGACAAACAGAAACATAACGTTTTTCACTGTGTTATTATTTATTTAATTAATAAAAATGAAGCCAAGAAGGATAAAAAATGAAGCAATATTAAGTACTGTACACCTTTACTGCTTCCACCGGCTGTAAGAGGGTAAGTTGCAGTCAGGTGCTGCTAATGATCAGGCTCTGATTAACTGATCTGTGCATCAAGCTGGAACGGGTTATAAAACCACGTCTAGAAACAAATCACAGACTTGAATGCTTCAAAAAGAGGAAAGCAGAAGCTTGTAACACTGACTTAAGTTAGACGGTAAATTCAGAGAAACACAAAAACCTCCATGAGCTACATCTCAGACCCTACAGGCCTCACTGAGCACGTSCATGATGGCACAATTAGAAGAAGACTGAACAAGTACGTTTTTTTTTTTTTTAATGGGTTGCCAGGAGAAAGCCTTGTCTTTTAGCACAACAACAAATAGCTGGGTCATGTAACCGGACAATGATCTGAAGCACAGCCGTAAATCTACATCAGAATGAGTGAAAAAGAAAAGAATCAGGGTTTAATAATGGCCTAGTCAAACTCCAGACCTCAACTCATCTGAAATGCTGCGGCAGACCCGTGAGAGAGCTGTGCATCAGTGATTTCCCAAAAACCTCAATGCACTGAAGAAATGTTGCAAAGAAGAATGCTTTTACTTACACACAAGGGGGCACTAACTTTTACACACGATTGTACATTTCCATATAAATACTGTAGATGGTGATTTTCCCCAACACTTCGATATCGCATGCAATAAACGCGTCTCTTGATCTGTGCAAATTGTTTTTGCTCAATTCATTAAGAGGATCCAAACTTTAAAGAGCATCATCAGAAGTGTGTCTAGGACTTTCGGCTTGGTAAGCACCCYCTTACAGTTTACACCCCACTCACTGCCAAGTTCCTCAGCTGCTGCACAACCGTGTGATTAAACAGCTTCATAATCTCAGCAATTTCGTTTAAATTCTTGGATCTTTAGCCCATTAAGCAACTGCAACCTTGGCACCGGTGCAACACTAACTGCAGCCCGAATACGGCAGACAGATAAAGGATGTTATGGGCTTTGGAAACACCTGCTGAAATTCTGGACTCTCGCTAACATGTATTTAAAGAACACATGGGGTCGTACCAGCAGGCCAAGTTAATATCCTCATTTGGCTTCAATGAAATACCCTTCAGTTACATACTGCCTTCATCAACATTGTGGAGGGAGCTGATTAATTAATTCATGGTTTAAATGAGAATCAGCCAATGGGAAATACTTAGTTTCCAAAAGAGTTATGTGCAAATTTAAAAGTATTTAAAGTTCAGTGTTTGGCAAATTCCACAGCATCTCAAAATAAGGTTTAATAATACAGGCAAGCAATTAGATAAATCTAATTAACTGTATAAACTGAATTGTCGCCTTGCACCTCCAGGGTCCGGGTTCGATTCCCGGCCAGGTTTGCATGTTCTCCCCGTGCTTGTGGGTGGGTTTCCTCCGGGTACTCCGGTTCCCTCCCACTGTCCAAAGACATGCAGTTTAGCCTAATTAGTGTTCCTAAATTGCCCGTAGTGAATGTATGTGTATGTGTATGTGTATGTGTGTGTACCCCGCCTCGTACCCCAAGTCTCCTGGGATAGGCTCCAGGCCCCCCGCGACCCTGAATACAGGATAGAGCGGTACAGACGATGAGTGAGAGAGAGTGACTTCCTGTTAATTAACTCGATTGCCATTAAGGTAGACAGACAGCACTGTTTTTTAYTTTTTATCTCAGATGCCCTTCCATGGCCTTCCAGCCATGCCCGGGGTTCAGAGTCAGGGAATCGAACCCCCTGTTGTTCCGTGAGGCGGGCTGAGATACACACACTGTACTTATGAGGGGTAAATACTTTTTTTAAAAATTTTTTTATGGTTGTTACTATGATAGAACTATCAATAACTGTCAAAAAAAAACAAAAACAAAAAGACAAAAATGGATTTATCTCCAACATTTTTACAAAGTTCCTTACTACACTTATAATGTTCATGAGTTGTCTGTAGATTGAGTATCTATTAGTGAGAAGAGTGTTAGTAGTTTAGTCCACAGGGTTGGATTGAGCCTTTTTAATGGATTTGCTCCTCCCCCGTTCTCAGTGTTCGACACCTTATAGAGAGTTTCTGCAGGAATTTACAATCCATCATGAAGAGTCACGAACCACTTTCAAAGTATTCAAACACTTACACACTGCAAAAGCACMCTTTCAAATATTTTTTTTAAGTCAKKGACTTCACATGCAAAAATTTCGAGCATGGTCAGAATTCTTTGAGTCTGAGGATTGTTACAGCACATCAATGTACAATTCAATTCAATGAACTCCAACAAACTTCCTGTTCATCTAGATGTGATTTTCTGCAAAACCTAAGATCGCACTGGTTCGGGGTAACATTTTGGAATCTTTGAGAAAAGAAAAAAGCTGTAAAGCAAAGAACCCAACCAAAAAATACACCATCCATCCATCCATCCATCCATCTAGGAACCTCTGTGGTCCAGCTAGGGATGCTGAAGGCCAGTGGAATCGTGGTAGAACCTCCGGCCAACATTCACACACTCATTCACACACTGCAGGCAATTTGGGAACAGCAATACGCTTAATCTGTATGACCGGAGAAAAAAAAAAAAACAGGAGGAAACCAACCAAGCACGGGGAGAACATGCACTCGAACTCCATGCACACGGACCCCGAGGTGGGAAACACAACCCGAAGCCTGGAGGTGCGACGCCACCGTGCTAACCACTACACCACCGTGCTACCAAAAAAATACTACAATGATCAGGAGACAGCACGAGACTATTTAAAAAAAAAAAAGGCAGGAGGCGTCAGCAGTCTCGGATTCAGTTTGTTGAGTTCGTTGAGCATCCTGGAGATTCTGCCGCAGCCTTCCGCAACTTTTATTATATGCATTAGACTAAAAAGTAGTCTGTTATGTAATACGCAAAAAAAAAAAAAAAAAAGCATTATGGACCGGCCAAAATATCTCAAATATGACACATTTTCCAATTGAAACCGAGCAATCACACTGCAGCGGCGCACCTTTTTTAAAGCTAGCTGTTTGTTTTTTATTGGCCCATTTCAGCGGGAATGTCTGGCATTTGATATTGCTGTGAACAGACACAAAAAAAAGGGAATATTTTACCTTCACAGAAACAATCTTTTCTTTTTGTAACTAAGTTTGCGAGAGCTGACGGGTTCATTCACGTCCTGTATTGTAGACAGACGCGGAAAGGAAGTGATGTGAGGTATTCACAGCATTGTGTTTGGGTGTGCAGTCAGAGCGGTCTCGAGAAACTCGAGATCTTTAAAAATAAAAGAAGATAAATTTCCGTCTCAGTATCTTTATCAT
>QMIH01001340.1:21620-42444 GCA_003987875.1 Clarias batrachus | reverse complement strand
CAAACGTGATGATTCGGGGGGGTTAAAATCAGGACCTCTGAGCAGGACACTCAGCTTCTTAGAGTCCTTCTTTAACGCACACCATGTCTTCTTGGGGCGGACATTATGCACCGGGACATTGTCCTGCTAGAACAGGATTGGACCTTTTAGTTCTTGTGAATGGAAAAGTGATTCTCCAGCATACATAGAGGTTATAGACTACTGTGTGCTTGATCACATTTCTGCAATCACAAGTTGAGGCCATTTATCGTAGATGAAAATTTTAAAAAAWTTTTTATCTTGGGTTGTCAACTCCTGAGAAATACTTTTTCAAATCCCCATCAGCCGCTGCTGCATTTCCTGATGCTGGCTGTAGATAACGGATCCATGTCCTATATGAATCTTTAACAGTGTGTGACAAGGTTAATAACTTTAACCCTACCCTCAGATCCCCTTTAGATTTAGTTGACTCTGCAAAATTGAGGAAATTGAAGCCTCTGACTTCAGGAATGTCTGGGGAAAAAAAAWGAACAATAACATCAACTTTAAAGGAGGTAGTAAAGCCTTAAAACCAAGTTAATGGTCCATCATGAAATCGTTAACAGATGCACACACACACTAAACATAAGGCAGTATGGGTCTGAGAGGCAGCTATATGCTTTAAAGACAATAAAGAGCATAGTTTCAAGAAAATAGTCCTGCAGTCTTATTTCTGAACACTAAACCCTATACTAAAGGATATACTATAGAGCTGCTGTCCAAGGCCAAAGTACAGTATATTATGTGTTGCTACAGTTTATAATCATTAAATCAACATGTAATATACAATTTGTGTTATATTCAGGGTTGGTTAAATGCAGTTATTCCATACCATAGATAACATAAACAAATGATTAACCTGGCATTCTGAACCATAAAAAAAATCACAAATTAATTAATGATTTTATTAATCAATTTTGTTAATAAAATAAATAATAATTTTAAAAAATCTATGACTAAACTAAAGCCCACAGCCTAAATCAAGACTTGCTGTTATCYTAATKTATCTTATCAATATAAGCAAACAWTTAGCAAATATACATGGGCTTAATTTTAGTCATGGACTAAACTGATCATATGAAGTACATATTTCATTAACATACAGTACATGTKAACCGTTTAMAAGACTATTAATGGTTTATTTAAAGGTTTGTCCAAGTTGACTAAATGCAGGAGATTTTTGCCTAATTAAAGTTTCAAATAAATATAATAACAATGATTCTTTTTTTAATCAATTAATTTATTGATTTTTTTTTCAAATAGATAATTAATTTGATAATTATTTAACTGATTAATCAGGATAACTTTATGATTACTCATTTTCTGATGATTCATTTTATGATTAATCATTAGGGTGGCTTGTTATTTACAAATAAAACCATCACATTAACATTGAGTGTGAATTTGTTAATGATTTMTTTTTTTTTTTTTACAAGTGAAAATGTCCCCATTTAACTGCATACAGTTAGATAATTCATATAAAAAAATMTTGCAGGAAAAAAAGCGATTTTAACATGAAATCTATGACCTACATTAACTGTATATCCCTCAGAAAGGCTCATGTCATTTAACATTAACGTTATGAAAAAGGGAACCATTACAAGGCAGATTTACATAATGACAATTTTCATCACAAAAGATATGATTAATCTTTAAACACTAAACTTTAAAGTTAATGCGTATRATCCCCTGTATACCATTAAAAACAAATCCCTTTAAAACATTAAGGCCTAAAACATGCCATGCCTAAAACAATGCCACAAAGACAGCTTTGACCCCTCAAAACATGCGACCACAAGACCTCTAGAGTGTGCTGTGGTGTCTGGCACCTGCATGTTAGCAGCAGAACATTTAAGTCCTGTAAGATGCAAGATGAATTCTACATGGGTCAGACTTGTTTGTCTTTAAATTRCCCGATTGAAGCACTTTTTGCTTTTTAAGCCCTTTGGGCAGCAGTCTGTGATGCACTCAGTGTCCTCATGCCTTTCTGTTATTGCCAGTATAAAGATTTTGGCTTTTGGTCCTCACTGGATACATGGATAGATAGCCTTATATACATGGAGATGAGCCTTGCTTGTCACCAGTTTACTGGTTAGTATATAACTGATAATCAGTGTTAATGGTATGTGGTGCTAATTTTACCGCCTGATTGATGTACAGTATATTCTATTATACTGTAATAGAAATGTAATGTATTATACAGTATAACTATTACCACGGACAGCATTGTGTACAATGTGGAGTATAATTTATTTCAATAACTAATGCTGACTGCAAACCTGGAATGCACTTGTATTATTAATCATATAATCCAAATWCTAYGTGCATTTATTGTGCATACATTTGTGATAAAGACAGACTGAGCACACCTACTCTGTTCCTATACAGCACATTGAAACCTAGCAGCTCTGAGCTTAGAACTAGCGCTCCAGYCTGTGACAGATGTGATGCGAAGCTTGTGACTGGAACAGATGACCATTTTCATGGTCTTTTGACGACCATATGCTAAAGAGCAAAACGCTTTGACCCTAAGTTGAGTAGGTCAGGTAGTTACATTAGAACTGAGATCTTGTGCGTGACCTTGTGTGCTTAGCTGCTTTGGAAAGAAATGATGATTGATCAGTCACCTCGAATCTAACCTTGGTTTGTCCATCCAGAAGCACATCAGTTCGTAAACGGACACGACAGAGTGATTCCTTTTCCCTTTCTTTTTGCTTCACTTCCTACCCAGGCATCCAGAGACAGAAAGATAAAGGTTAGTTGTCATACATGGACTTGCATTTACCAGGAATTAAAAGGCATAAAAGCTCCTTCGCTTCTCAGGCTTTGTGCTCTGGCAGCATTTTAACATAATGTAGCTCAGGGGTCACAGCTACACTAAAGGAGCTGGAAAGTGGCCATCTTATATCCTGATAAAACCAGACATACCTATAAATTAGAATCATAGACCAGGGGCCTGTAATTATCTTTGTCTGATGGTTTAATTCTGTTTTCGACGTGAAGCCGAGGGCCACTGCATTAGCCTCGTATTGTTGCATAATTGTTTTTGGAATGGTGGAACATTTTTCTGACTCAGGGTCCCAGGGTGTCCTCACGCCTGAGTTACCTTCTAGCACTTCCGTTTAGATATGCTGTCATAGCTAGCTCCCTTGCTTGCACTCTGATCTTCAGGCACATCCTTGTAGGAGAAGGGCTACGAAGGCTAGTACAGAACGTTTACCAAAGCTCACCMATCTAAAGGCTACKGAGGCCCTAAGGAGACATGGTGGCAAAAATAAAATGAAATAAAGGAAAATGATCATTTGTTTGTAAGATCTTGCCAAATCTTTGGTCAGTCTTCCAGCACCACAATATGGAAAAGGGATGGATCCGAGCACATGGATCTGAATGACCTTATATTTTAGACCAAGCTGAAAGTAAAACTCAGTAGGTCTCTCCATGCCTGTTTAACAATGCACATGTAACCCTAATCCGAGTATTATCTTGCCCATTTTTACTTCTTTTCCTTTGATTTTTAGCCGTTGACAGACAGCTTTTAGATGCATTACAGCCACTTTCTGGACTGAATTGGTAATGCTCACCTTTCCGGTCAGGGATCAAGTTTGGAAGGCAGCTATTTTGTCAGGCAGCGTTTTATGTCCACGTAGCTACCACCTGCTACTGAAAGACTGACCAGGAAGTTGGAGTCACATGGTCTGTTCTCTGTTTGCCATATCTCTCAAAATGTTTGCAATATCTTGCAAATGTTGGCGAGATCTCACAAACAAAAAGGCAATTCCCCCCCCCCTCCCCTTGCTATTTATTTGGGTGAAAATGTTGTTCCTCCAATATAAAAAGCAAAAGCATGATGTGCTGAAGCTAAAGCTAAAGAAGCTCACAGTTTCTTCTGAGACTTCTCAGAAATTGATGTTAGGTTAGGATATTTGTTGAGCAAAACTCACCTCAATATTCCTTTTCCGATGACCAGCGCTTTGGAGGATAATGTTGACTGACCAACATTGATGCGAAAATTGTCAAACATTGGCCGGTTCAAATAAAGGATTTCGATTTTCTCCAACATGATGACAAAATCACTTATCGATTACCCACAGAGACCAGTTACTGCATAAAAATGAAAAACAGAAAGAGAGAGAGAGAGAGAGAGAGAGAGAATACAATTTATTTTCTGCTTCCTTGGCAGATGAACATTTTTCCTAGTAGTCATAAATTTTGCTCATGGATTTATTTTAGCAGTCATTTAAAGCTGCATGAAACAAAAATKCATCGTGTAAATATGCAGATTTGGTGCTAATTAGGGAAAAAGGCTCCTACTGCCAGTGATTGTGCCTGGTAGGAATTGCATTAAAATCAGCCATCTTTGATGGAGCTTCCAGATATAACAATGTTTGTGGCCTCTATGTACAATTAAAATGTCACATAATSTACACATAACAAAATCTGCTTAGAAACACCCCCGATATTAACATCAGAGCTAATTTAACAATAATCACGAAGAACAAGGTGCTATCAAAATAACTGGGACGAAGCTTTGTTCTAAAAACAGCATCCACAAATGTAAACATACAGTATCACAATGCATTATTAAATAAAAGGACTCAAAAAAAGGACTGGGAAATCAAGGTACTCCCAGGTAGTCTCAAAAGTGAAACACTGTGGTGGTGGCATCATGTTCTCAGGATGCTTTTTATCAACAGTTTTTCTGACTTACTGGTTTGTCTTAGAACGGCATAGCCAAAGTTCAGAAAAGAGTCTGATTCAGAGTCTGTGGCAAGTTTTGAAATCATCAGGAGTCTCCATCCAGTACTTTAACGTGTTTTGCCAAAAAAGAGCAAACATAAATTTATAAATAAATTAGCATCCAGATGTGCAAATCTGATAAAGATATCCCGGACGACTTGGAGCTGTGAGTGTAGCCAAAAGTAGTTCTACCAAGCACTGACTCAAGGAAGAGAGAGCAGATGCATCCAGGTTTGTTGTCTGATTAACCTTTGTGTCAGGAAAAATGAGCACTTGCAGATGTTAGACACATTGTGCAAAAGTCCTCATTAGGTCCTTTTTCAGTTCCAGAGTATTTTAGTACAAAAGGTGTAAAAGTTCAAGGGGGTGAATACTTGTAAACGGGGTGCTGTGAAGGGGTGGTGGGGTGCGAGGGCTGAGTTAAACAAGAATGATTCCAAGGGCCACTGAGTAACAGCGAAGCCCTACRAATGCTAGGGCAGGTAAAAAGTGTTGGCATGGTCAAGGTTCAGGGCCTAATATATTAGACTTTAAAGGGGTCTCTAGAGGATCTATAGCAGCACCTCTGCTTGTAAAAAAAATTTAAAAAATAAAAAAAGAGAGAATGGAAGGAGCTTAAACACATCTTGCTGTACATATCATCGCTGTGGTTCTTCTTTCGGGTTGAACTGAGTTATGTTGTAGCACAGAATGAGATCTAGTAAATGCWCACATGCCCTTTCCCTGCGGTTATTCAGCTTGGAAAGGTGTGGACCATAGGGACAACAGCCTGCCTTAAGAGGAGAGCTGACCTCATTCACTGCACATCATTTTGCAGCTATAGGTCACGGCGATCTACTGCCTTTGACAAAACAAGCTTTTGAGCTCATGGCTGTGTCTTACTGAACACTTATCTGGCAAAAAATATATTTTTGGGAGGTTGTAATGGAATGCTTGCAACCAAGTAAAGTACCACTATATATATATATACTGTATTCTTTTTGCAATACTGATTTATCAGAATTGTGATGAAATTTCTGGTGAATCAAGATATAAAACAATTGGCATTTACAGAAGAATGTAAGGACAATACAGTRATAAGACTAAAACATTTGCAAACATTTTAAAGAAGGACATACGCCAGTGAATCCTACATCTAGGCATTTGGCAGACACCCTTAACCAGAGTGACTTACATTTTTTTTAAAATCCCCATATACATCTGAGCAGTTGGGGTTAAGGGCCTTGCTCAAGGGCCCAACAGGGACAACTTGGTGGTGGTGGGACTTGAACCTGGGACCTTCTGATCTGTAGTCCAATGCCTTAATCACTGAGCTACCCCTGACCTCCCTTTCAGGTGTTCCACTCACTGAATGTTGACCTCCTGTGAACATTCAGTGAGTGGAACACCTGATCCGTGAAAATCAATGCGCAACTTGCAGACGAAAGAGACGCATCTGTCTGTGGGACCTGTACACACAATCATTCACCAATACCACGTGCGTGTTATTGCCACATCCCCCATACAGTCCTGTCCTCGCTCCAATCCATTTCCACAGGTTTGGACCATTAAAGGAGTTCCTGGGAGACCAGCCTTTGAGACATGAAACAGGAAGTCCAATCAGGGCTCCGGCGTACTAAGAAGACTTTACTACCTTGATGGTGTCCAAGTGCTAGTGATAAGTGCATTCGGGTAGAAGGGGAGTGTGTAAAGAAATAAAGGGAGTTTTTACTTTCATAATGTGGTCTGTTATTCTGCACACTGAAAAGTCCACGTTTGACTCGAACACCCTTTGTACATATTTTTTTGCAAGCTGACTTGTAGAAAGAAACAATCTGTAATATTGGTTTAATTCAGCAAAACATGATCCAGTTGAGCACTTTTCTCATCTATTTGGGAATCCAGATAAAGCCAATGGAAGATGAAAGGCTAATAGCACAGGTACATGGAGCAGCTCTTATTAGCAATTTACTGGCTTTAACTGCTAATTGAGAAAACACTATTTAAAGACACCATCAATGTAAAAACAAAATAAAAGAAAGAAAGAAACAAAGAGCAAAAAGTACAGCCTTCTTTTTCTGGTTCGGCTTATCCTGGTAACGTTTACGACAACCTTTTTTAGAGCCAAGACTAATTAAGCTTCTGATCTTCCTGAGCTTAGCATTAGCTTCATTTATTTACTTTAATTGGTAATCGAGAAGAAAACCAGCAGACTTCATCTCAGTCACTGTGACACAGTGCGGGGCACGACTTCATACGGAGAGAGATGGAGAGAGGCAGCGTTCACGGAGAGCGAGTGCGAGGCATTAGCGCGCATTAGCTGTTATGCTAATCGCTGACTCTGTGGGTAGGAGGTCAGAACTCTGGGAGATGTACTAGCGGTTTTGCTCCCCTGCTAATGCCAGCTAATGTGCCACAGAAATGTAATTGGACTCTGGCTGTGTACTCTCAGTGGGTGTGTATCCTCGCTCTGGGTGTTCGCATTAAAAGATCAAGTTCACCCATTTTTTTTTTTTTTTTTCTGGGTAGAATATGTGTCTTTTGACTTAGGTGTAAGCGTGATAAAGCTGTATCAAGGATTTTGCTCTGATCTTCTGCTCCAGACATTATAAATTTAAAGGGACATATTATGCAATGTTCACATTTTAGTCGTTTTTAGACATTCAGGTCAGTCTTCTGAGAAAAAACGCATATTTCCTGCTTTGTGTCCTATTCCGGCTTTTGTATCGGTCAAAAACGTAAACATACAGAACATAACGTGTCCTCACAGAAGAGCATAAACACCAGCATTTGGATATCTGTAAAGACAATTTGGAGCGAAACATCCTCAATCGCCGACCGAGAAAAAGTTCAAAAGTCAACCAACAGCTGGAATATTCGTCAATGCTTACAGGTTTCTCGGATTCTTAAGCGTCGGTATCGGACCGTTATCAGGGAAAAGGTTCAACAATCAACAGTGCTCGTTACAGTGAGATGCGTATTGAAGAGCTGAAGCTGCACACTTCAAAGCGGACCGCTAGACAACGGCATCGTGATATCTTGCTTGTATAACGATGCACATCCGCACACTTTTGACACTCTGCAAAATCTTAGTTTTGAGGTGTTAAAGCATCTCCCCTATAATCCTGAACTTGCTAACACGTTGCCTAAAACCTTTTTAATGAGGCTCGGTGAAAGATGGAGAAAAAGCGTGTTGAAAAACAAAGAGAGCATGACGTACAGTATGTGTATTTTCTGAAAGTTAATGAAAATAAATTTTACACCCAGAATGCGGCAAATTTTTGACTCACCCCCCGTGCGTCACGTATAAATATAACCTCACTCAAAAAGCTGTTCTCTGGCAGGATCTAACTCAGCAGTAACTCATTTACACTTGATCGGAAAAGGAGTGGGACCTTTAAAGCCGAACAGGGTGCGCTCTAAAACACAGAAAGGGTTTATAATTCATACTGTAGCTGTTCAAACTAGACAGAACTGCGACGAAACACATAGCCAATTAAGCATTTTCAAAACTTCATCAACAGCAAATCTTTACAGATCCACATGAATTAGGGGGTCTCATGGCACCTCTGTGGATCTTAGGAGCCAATTATCCGGTTTATTACGCAAAAGTTGTTCTAAATGGTGGCTTTGATGGAGAGTCTATATATAGGCGCACATGTGCAGCCCTTTGCCGAGTCTTCATGAATAGATGATGTGCCCTGGCTGGCTTGTGGTGAGAACAGAGGACTTTCCTTGGGGCTGGATGAGCAATTGCCCACTCAGAAGTGGGGCAGACAGTCTGTGGTTTGTTCTTCTCAAGCAATACCACTAAAGAGTGTAGTTTCTACCAGGAACATTAGCTCATGTGATATTAGCCAGTAGATGTCCTATTGACCTACATAACACAATTTCATATTATAACAATGCATTTTAAAGCAAAGTTTCTTTCGAAACAGCTCAAGGCAATAATAGTCAGCACAGCCCTTGTAAAGCCCTCTCGCAATATGAATATATATTTGTTACATTTATTTAAAGTTGGAAATAAACAAAAAGATTTTTAGCGTTTTGAAATATTTAATACAATGGGGTCCAAACGTTAGTTTTCATTTCAAATCGTTCAATGTTAAAGCAAACACACAAACAAACATAATTAATAATCAACGAGTCAACCTGGGACTTTTGATTGTGAAGAATAGCAGTTATGAGAGTAAAACAGAATGTCTCTACTACAGTATATAATCTCCTGCTACATTAATGCACTTATCCCAGTGTTTGACTACTGCTTGAATACCATAAAGGTAGAACGTTTCCTCAATACGCAGGAGCCATGATCGAACTATTCCTGCTTGGTTCAAGTCTGAAACGCTGGCCTCCCRGGARCTCCTTTGATGTTTCCCCAAACATGTGGAAATGGCTCGGAGCGAGGTCAGGACGGTATAACGTCAAGCGGAGGCTCTGTGATGTGCAAGTGGTGTTGGTGAATAATAGGTTGTACATTTSCCACGGACAGATGTGTCTCTTCACTGGCAACAGGTAGTGCATTGATTTTCAAGGATCAGGTGGTCCACTTGCTGAATGTTCATAGGAACAACTACAAGCTTGAAGTCWTTTGTAAATATCATTCGCTTTTATACGTTTATTCCAAGTTAGACTTGCACACCCTTCGTATTAATTGGGCTACATAATGCTCGATTATTGATGTTTTTATTTAGCATAGGTTGATTGTACATAATCAAGGACGGATTTTATGTTCATATCTATCTATCTATCTATCTATCTATCTATCTATCTATCTATCTATCTATCTATCTATCTATCTATCTATCTATCTATCTAGGTTGTCAGAGTGCAACGTTAAAGGTATATATTTCATCCATTTAAAAAACCTTTGAGATTTATAACCCACCCACTTCAGGTTTAAATCCAAATTCAGAGAGAAATATTCCGAGCACTAAAGAGATCAGAAACAGCGGCATTGTGTTATGTGTGTGTGTTATGTGTGTGTGTGTGTGTGTGTGTGTGTGCAAGTATCTCTTTGTACTTGGCCTTATTCAGACCACCATTTTTTTTGACGAGGCAAGGTTCAGAGTGTGTGTGTGTGTGTGTGTGTGCGCGTGTGTGGCTGTGTGTGTGTATGTGTGTCTGCAGAAGACGCAGGTGTGTGTATATGAGAGTAATCAGACCTCCATTCCCAGGCTGACAGCTCTTTTACTCTGCCTGGATGAGGCCCGCTCCTTCCAGCGAGACGATATATTTCCCAGGCGAACTGGCAGGGTCAGTTTCAAAATAGTCGTGACTATGGATGATAAGCAGAGAAAAGAGCCCCTTTCATCCTTCGCTCTGGAGGACAAGGAAAGAAACAGATGAAGTTAACTGACTGTGTCTCATGAATGTTCGGCATTAACAGTCAGACTTTAATTTTTTTTTTTTTTTTTAATATCATTAAACTTCTGACAAAAAACGAAAGCTCTCATCATAGCTGTTAGATGACAAACAGAATTTAATATCCTGCATGGATAATTATATACAAAGCAGATTTGATTGAAAAAACAAAACAAAACAAAAAAACAAAGCTTGTGTCTGGCTTTACAGCATGGTGCACTGAGCAGTGGTGATGCCTTTCAGCTCCAGCATCCCTGGTTTGATCCTGAGCTTGGGATGCTGCCTGTATGGCGTTTCACATGTTCCCTCTCTGTCCATCTGGACTTCCTCTGTGTTGCCTGGTTTCCTCTCATGCTTGCACAACGTGGACTAAATGATCTGCGAATTTCCTTTGACATGTCCAGCTTCAGCACCACCGTGACCCCAATGGAGATAAACCAGTTACTGAAGATGAATGAATGTTGCCAGTGGGAAATTTTTTAACTAATAACTTAATAACTTTTGTTCCTCACACCTGGAACTGTCCTCCACATTAAAAGGTCACGTGAAAACAATACCCGTTATCCAGGGACCGCTAAGCAGTCCGAGTTACTTTATGACTGTAGAGGCAGTCATCAATGCTGATTAAACAAATGGAGGATTTCAACAGCTCATTTAATCAAACCTTCATGGAAACATATAAACGCTTAAGGTGAAAGTCAGTCAAGAGAGACTGAGAGTTTCATTAATTTGAAATCCCAGTGCAAACATTATAGACTGCTAGAACTTTGGAAGAGAGCTCTGAGGAGCTGTTTCAAAACCTCTCTGAGGAGTAGTAATGAACTAGAGGAAATGATTTAGCAAATGTAGCAACCGTATGATGAGGAACTGTGCAGGAATGAGACGCCAACTCTGATCAATACAAATGGTAAAATGCAAAATTGTAAAGTGCTACCTCTGCATAAAAGAATGCCCAGCCTTAAGAATTTTTGCCCTTAAAGAACTAACATTTTGCAAGAAATTTGCCTCGGCATAGGAAGCAAATTCGGCATAGGAGTTTCGGACCGAGCTGAACCGAACACTGGATAAGTTGTGCATGCTTCTAGGTGTCAGGGATAACCTCTAGAGGGCGCCAAAGCGCCCAAAGAACCCTTTTGTTTGTAATGATGTTTGCACCTCGGGTCAGGTGACGTGGGCGTCCACCCGATCCGAGTAAGTGATTAGTTTCATTATATAAGTTGTGTTTGAGTTCTAGGTCTTGTCTTGCATTTGTTACAATAAGTTTGAAAGTATATGTCTCGTGTTGTTATTCGTGTTTTGGTTTCGTTTTTATTATTAAAGTATATTTGTTTCATTTATTTCCCTGTTTTGTGTTTCTGGTTAAATAAAAATATATCGTTTCCCTGAAAAACCTGGATCCTCTGCGTTTATGCCTCGCACAACCCCGGAACGTGACACTAGGAGCCGTTTAAAACATGTTTGTGTCATCGGAAAGCCAAGAGAAGTGAGTTTATATATTCTTTCATGTTTTTTTTTCTTTTTTCTTTTGCCATTAAGTGCAAGATTTAGTGAAGACAAAGCATCACGGTTAGCAAACAAAAAGAAACAAGAAAAAGGAGCAATTTCCAGCTTGGCTTGTAAAGAGGAATCATTAATTACGGTTAAGTGAGGTTTAATGTCTATTTATTTCATATTTCACTTCATTCACATGTCTTTTCCAAAGGTTTTGATAAGGTTTTAAATATACAAAATTATGATTATAGTGTTGTAAATTGGTAATATTTAGAGTGGCTGGAACACATTGTCTGCATTTACATTACKTCCTATGGGAAAATGCGCTTCACAATATGACATTTCACCTCAAGAACTCGCTTTTGGAAAGAATTAAATTCGYATTCCAAAGTACCGCTGTACACATTTTGTCACTTTTAGATGTTCAGATGGGTCTCCAGTGTGTGTACAGTATGTACTAATAGAAAACATGCATTTTGTATTGACCATGGGATAAATACGCCAATAAGATTTTCCCCCTAATGTGACCTCATCTAAGGGGAAACCCTCCACTGGCTTGTTGCACAGCTCCACCCAGCTCTGCTGTACTCTGATTGGGCCGGGCCTTGGCACTAGATCATTTACATAAGCAATGAAATGATGTCTTTGAAAGAGGAGTAAAACAAAGGGAGTTTAGGTATTTGAGGTGGTTATAATGTTGCACWTCGGATCAGAAGGTCCCTGATTCATTCTGCTGAGATGCCACGGAAGGTCTTTCAACCTTAACTGCTCAGATACAATCAGATGTTGAGCCGGCATGAGAAACTGCCTCTCAAACGACTGACATCTCTCTAGGGGTGGAGATCATTTGTCTCCTGATGTGTCTGATGGCACATGACTGGCCCTTAACGTCCCTTATGAGTATAATCCAGTATTTAAGACAGACTTTGGACTTGTTTCATCAAGCTGGATTAGATGTCGCAGAACATTTTTAATAGAACATTTATAAATACAATCCCCATCTTCTTGCAGGAGCTGAGGATGTTGTGTGCATGGTTGTTGTGTGAATGTTCTCCTAGTGCTTGGTGGGTTTCCTCTGGCTTCTTCGTGTTTCCTCCCAAAACATGCAGATTAGGCTGCATGGCGTTCCCGAATAGTGTGTGTATGCGAAAGTTGACCGGAGGTCCTCTCACGGTTGTACGATATGGGAATAAATACAATTGTCCCAGCTGGACTACAGAGGTTCCTGGAAGGATGGATTTATGTATTTTTATGTATTTATTTATTTATTTATTTTTTTTAAAAACCTAAAACTTTGCTTAATAAAGTTATAAGATTTCCAAAGAGGTTTGTGAATAACTCATACAATGCTTAGCTCTTGTATGACATTTTAAAGCCCACCATTGACCAAGAATAATGTGAAAATCAAAAAGGGTACCAGGCAGAGATGTGAAAAAAAAAGTCCATGCTGTAGTTAAATCCTTATATAATGTTGAAACTGTAAGTACTGTAATTGTGTTTTGAAAGATGTGAAAGCCAAGGCCGCTGACCCATACAGTAATCCACACTTTGGAAAGCACAATGTGTCGAGTGTGGCGTGTTAGGAGTCAGAGTAACACTGCATGTAAAAGGAGTTAAACATCTGCCTTATTGGCTGCCGCTATACCCATATCCAGCATATTCCACTGCTCTACTGTATAAGCAGGCCTGCACCAGAGGCATCAGTTAAGCGCTGATTGAGGTTTATCCTCTGATCTCTTGTTTTTGCCCCCCATACCCGTCCCCCGTCCCCCCCCACACACACCCACCACACAAACCCCTTTCACATCAGCTTGCGTTTGATCTTTTTTTTTTTTGCTTTATCCCATTCTTTTCTCCCTCTGCTGTATTTTGCTCATTTCTCCTGCTCTCATGTGCCATCTGCGCATTCACTCTTGCCCCTTCCTCAGAGGTTTGCTCACTTTCAAATCTCTTTCCCCTCACAGCCTCCTCCTCCTCCTCCTCCTCCTCCTCCACCACCACCAATTCCCTTTTTCTTCCTCTTTAGGCTGGAAGAGATGGATTGGGCCTGTTGCCCAGGTGCTGGTGTATTTGTCTTCTCCGGCCAGAGAGCCAGCTGGAGCAGTGCCCTATATGCGCCTTGCACAAATCAAAAGGGCTCCTTTTCGGAGACGCCAGGCACAACGAATATCACATGGATGAAGGAGAATCTGTTTCTCTTACTGTTTCAGACCAAGCAGTTGAAGAATTGGCTTGTTTCATGGACAGAATTCATATCTGCAGTAAACGGAAAGCGGCTGCATTATTGAATGCCTATATCTGAGCCGTGCCATATCGGCGTAACACGACTGTATTCTATGTAGGTCTTTGCCAGGGGCAGGGTGCAGTTTTGTCTAAGTCTGAGGAGCAAAAACACTCTTTTTTTTTCCCCCCACTGATGATATTTTAAGATTTCGCCCTTTGTTAGTGAACAAAAAAAAAAAAAAGCGTCCTCTTATTGATTTAATGTACTGTAGTAGAAACTGCAATCTATAAATATTATACGTGTTAAACTGTTAAAGTATAAAAATATAGCAACCCAAGTACAGTAAAAAAGCAATTTTCAGTTTAATACTTATTTCTCATTTTTATTTTTATTTCAGGTTCTTCAAATGTTTTTTTTTTTTTGTGTGTGTGTGTGTGTGTATATAATATACATTAAATATTTAAGGTCTGCTGTCTAAAGCAATTGGGAGTGTGGTAAAGAAGTAAAGACACGAGTGCAGGCAGGGTGGAATGAGTGGAGAAGAGTACCAGGAATGATCTGTGTTAGAAAAATATCAGCAAGAATGAAAGGAAAAGTTTACAGGGCGGTAGKGAGACCAGTGATGCTTTACGGTATGGAGATGTTGATGCTGACAAAAAGACAGGAAGCGGAACTAGATGTGGCGGAGCTTTCGGTGGCAGAGCTGAAGAAGCTGCGATTTGCTTTGGGAGTGATGAAAATGGACACAGGGACAGCACAGGTTGGGTGGTTTGGGGACAAAGTTAGAAAGGGCCAGATTAAGACGGCGTGGACATGCGTAGAAGGAGGAGAATGTTTTCGGGATAAAAGGAAGGTAGGCCCAGGAGGAGGTTCATGGATGTAGGGAGGGAGGACATGCAGGAGGTTGGAGTGACAGAGGAAGATGTGATAGACAGAGTTAGATGGAAACAAACAGTCCTCTGTTGGTGACCCCTAATGGGAACAACCGAAAGAAGAAGAAGAAGAAGAAGAAGAAGAAGAAGGAGAAGATATATAAACTGTTAGTAGTTACCCAGCAGGAACCCTAATGAGCATTGTAATATAGTTGTAACRACATTAGAGTGACATTCTTCCATGTYGGGATGACATTGTGTTATTTAAAGTTTGAATGACTTTGATAAGATGATGATAGAGATAAGTGACACATACAACCGCAAAACAACTCAATTGTAACCTTTATTTGGAGCGTTCATGCCAATTAATATCCATCCAATATTCACACAACATCTGATCACACCCGTGGTCCCTGACGTTTCTACACAGCTTAGAATTCTGATCAGAGATTAGGATGGACACAACAACCTCCTCACACAGTGTGTGTATCTCATGTGATGCATCTCTTACTGTTGGTAGCCAATCAAAACTATTGGAACACACAATTGATATCTGTTTCTTGTTGCCCAGGTGTGCAGTGTTGTATGGATTTAAACAATTAATATCTTTATATTTCTACTATTCGTTTGAATGCTTGGCTTCTTCTGTGAAGACTATATAAGTTGTTAAAAAGGATAAACCAATATATAGACCAGAGAGCTGTATATAGAAAAAATAACCCATTTTAACAAAAAAAAAGCAAAAAGCTATTGTGTACTAACAAGCAGACATAAACAGGATGGAAAGGAAAACCACCAACAGTTAATGACAGAAACAGTGTGATAGCTGTGAAGAAAAAAAAAAGAAAAAGAAAAAAAAAAAGACAACCATCATGGACACCATCATCCACCATTTGAAGAAGCCTTTGAGACCAGAAACATATGTATAAACAGTATATAATCAACTAAAACAATACACTCTCAAACCAAGATTAATCAATACCAATGTGATGGAATGACCAAAGTGAAAGGGAAAAAAAAAAAAACATCTGCTCACGATCCAAAACATACACGCTCACCAGTCAAGCAAGGTGGAGATAATGTCATGGCTTGGGCTTGCATGGCTGCCTGGAACAAGCTCACTAATCTTTATTGATGATGTTTTATTGAACTCATAATCATAGGAGCAGAGTGAATTCAGAAGCCTACAATTTACAGAGAAATGCACCCAATTAGATTAAATGGGTCATTCAGTGAGCTTATCAGCCAAAACACTGCCAACACAACAAGCAGTCTCTGTCTTCACCAAACTCTTTAATTATGGCTTAATGCATCAATTCCTAAAACGACACCCAAATATTCACTTTAACTTACCTTAGTTCCTATACTTTTGCTTACCTAAAATTTGGGCCATCAAATATACCAGGAATGTTATAAAGTGGTGTATGGTGGAGCAATCACAATGAATACGGTTGTTATATACAGTAGACAACTTTCTCCTACATATTTACTGCTAACTTCTAGTTGGGTCAAGGCTGACTCTGTTGGTGCAAACCTCCACATTTTTATAACCAGAGTTACATACAGTATACAGTGGAACCTTGGATTACGAGCATAATATGTTCAGGAAGTGGGCTCGTGTTCCAAAACACTTGTAAACCAAATCATCATTTCCCATAAGAAATAATGAAAACACGAATTATTCGTTCCACAGCCCCAAAAAATAAATACATAAAAATAATGAATAGAATCTATAAAATGAAAATAAAACAAATGAATTAGCACTTTACCTTTAAAAAAAACTACAAATAAATTCCGACAGATAAGTGTTTGTGTGTGTGTGTGTGTGTGTGTGTATGTGGAATTAGCCCCTTCCCTCGCCTCGTTTTACACAGTAACACTCCTCCTCCCTCTCCCCACCTTGCTTTTTAAGTTAAAAAAATGAAAAGGTGAGAGAGTGAGAGAGCTCGGTGTCAAAATAAGAGTCGCATATGTGATACATGATACTCGGCGCTCGTAAACTAATACTTGCTCGGTTTCCGATTAAAAATTTATTAAAAATCTTTGCTCGGTTTGCGGAACTTTTGTAAACCACATTACTCGCAATCCAAGGTTCCACTGTATAGCCAAACATATGTGGACACCAACCATTACACACACATACTGTACATGTGCTTCCTAAAGATCCAATTCCAGATCCAACTCCCCTTTGCTGTTATAATAACCTCCCTCTTTTTCTGGGAAGGATTTTTGAGCATTGCTGTTGCTATTTCTTCCCATTCGGCCATCAAACATAAGAACGGTCAGACTGTGATGTTTTTTGACAATTCAGTTCATTCCAAAGGTGCTCACTTCCATTCCAACCGTGGGAAACCATGTCTTGATGGATCTCACTTAATGCATAGTGGTATTGTCATGCTGAACCAAATTTAGTTTCAGTGGAAGGGAATAAGAAATTAATGCTAGAGTATACAAAGTCCTATATCCTATACAACTGCATGCTTCCAATTCTGCTGCAACACTTGAAACAGGGGTGATGGTTAGGTGTCTTTTATCCACTATATTGTGTGCTAGCATTTTAATCACGTGGAGTGTTGAGGATCATCTGGATAACATATTCTAGCAACTTCCCAAGGAATCACAAAACACCTTCGAACTTACTAGGGAGGTGCTTGAAGATGATTGCTGCACTCATGTCACTGAGGAGGTCTGGGGAAAATACAATACAAAATGGATCCCAAGTAGCCAGAGCAGCACAGCACACCTGGGGCAGCAAGTAATGCATATAAAATAGAATGTCACAATAGATGCAAGGCGACCAGACTATCTATGGGCCGTGGTGATGATATCTACCACCTAGTAAGCTTGATTATGTAATGGAGCCCCACTGTTCTTCCCCTGTGCCAGAAGAACAATTGATCTAAAGATTAGATTGCTGCTGTCTGGTTGAAATTGTACCTTAGGGTGCATTCTGGGCAAAACAACAAGACCCTGAACATCAAAGCCCAGAAGGTGACTTTATCATCACTGCATCTTAGGCAACTTGCAAAATTAAGGAACTCTGGAACAAGGGGGAGATTCCATACCAGRCTATTGGGGAACTGGGGTAAATTGAGGCTCCTTACCTTTTCATAGCATATCTATAAGATAAACTCCTATGATGTGTCATATATGGTGCTGTACTTTGTGGCGGTGGCTGATTAATAGACCTTTAGTGGAGATGGGAAGCAGGAAATCCAGATACCGATCTAATTGATGAGGTGTTGCACAGAGGACGGAAGGGAGGAAAACGCAATGGTGCTCCAACCTCATGGCGAAACTGCAGTGGAAGGGAAGAGTGCCAATCTGTTATGTGTAGGAGATTTAAAATGCTAATAGCATGAAACTATACCAGGTTCATTACGTATAATTATCTGTATAAAAATGAGAGGTATTCAATTTAGAAACCTACTTCATGCTATGTAGCAGTTAAAGTAGAATCCTCTTCCTGTCACTAGTCTTGTCTCATTAAAGTGACTAATGTTATTGTACATAACCCCACTCAGGAGCAGATCTAAAGTTATGAATGTAACTTCGACTCCAGCTGTGAAAGCTATGAGACAACCCTTTTGTCGCAAATAGTGCTGGTTAGAGTAATGATCTTTAAGATCTTTAAAAAAAAAAAACACACTTATTTACGTCAATAATAATGTCAGGAAAGTTGAGCTTCAGGGATTTCACCAGGAACCAACTCTCCCGTTGCTCAACGCTGGTGAGGATAATTATGTGCTCAATCTTCTTTCTATTCAACTAAGGTTAACTCGCTGAGGCTAAAGGTCCTGCTAGCACTATAAGGAATGTATTGCTACATTAAATGGAAGTTATTGACTAACTGATCCTTTGATTTTATTCTATAGGTAAGCCTGGTGTAAAAAAATTAACTGTAGCTACAAATATATAATTTATTTTCATGCATGTAACAATTTATGTTGTCTACAGATGTGACTTTTTTGTTGTTGCTCACTGCAAGGTTGGATKCCAGTACAAATTATGAGGACCATCCTCATCATAAGGTAATCCAGATTTTTGATCCTAGATTTTATAAAAGATAAAAAGCGTGACCTTGGAAAAACAATGTTCTAGTAAACCTATTTCTGAAATTAATCAGAAGRGTTTTAAATGATTTTACATATCATTCTTCTTCTTAATTGTGAATGTATGCTGTAAAAATCCCATATTATTATTGATGTTATATTATATAGTACATAATGTATATCATAATTAAATAAACATTGCATCTAAATTATATATATATAATTTATTTATTTATTTATTTTTTAATTTTTTTCTCATAATTTTATTTAAAAAGTTAATCTTCCATATATCCTAGATTTATTTTTTTAAAGTTTAATTTTAATGATTATGGCTATAATATATAATATAGCTACTATATAAAATCTACTATCATAAAGTATTTGCATATTTTGGTACGGGTATTTCTCATCTTCCTCTTGATATTACTCCATAGGTTCTCTGTGGGGTCCAGGTCAGGTGAGTTGGCTGGTCAATCATGCACAGAAAGACCATAGTTGTTTTGGCACTTTCTTTTCCTGCTGAAAAAGGACATCAGAATCTCCATAAAGCTTGTCAGCAGACTGAAGCATCAAGTGCTCTAAAATCTCCCGGTAGATGCTGTGTTAACGTTGGACTTGATAAAACACAGTGGCTCCAAACCAACCACCGAACCAGCTCTCCTGACCACCTTGTTCAATTGTGTGGCATCCCTGCCTTTGAGGCTACCTCCCCAGCACATACCTTTCCTATACAGGTAGTCAGTGTTCATTGACCAGTCCAGTTTGTCATCCAGCTGTAGCCCCAGGTAGCTGTATGACCTGACTATCTCAACGGACCGGACCGACAATGTCGATCACTATCTCCTTGGTCTTACTCAGCCATTGACCAGGCTTCTGTACTCACACCCCTGTCCATCACAAATACACCTCACAATGGCAGCGCCATCTGAGAACTTCTATATGTGGCATGACCCTGAGTTGTATGTACCGTTTGAGGACTATAGGGTAAACGGGTTTCAGAGATGCAGTCCCTCGTCCTTACATATTGCTGAGGAATCTATATATATAATAAATTGTAACGTTGGCGTGTCTGAACTTTAAAGATGTTTGCAAAAACATTATTTTGGGTGACGGAAGATGAGTAATAGAACAAATCGAGATATTTTTTGGGAATTGTCGTCTGCCTGTTTTACACAGGTGTGTTTGGCCCTTAGGAGTCGGCGGACCCGCCGGCGGGTCCACTTGCATTTTTTTCTGGTAACCGTGAAAAGAATTTAAAATGCTCTGYCATTTTTTATSCTACACATAAGTGTATTACATCATTTGAATCTGTAAAGGGTCTACTTTTATTGATGAACCCTCACAATATCCACAAAACGTTGTGCTTTTGTAAAATAAAGAAAATCAACAGGGTGCGCTTTCAGCCGTCTCAGTCTCCGCGAAAAAAAAAAAAAATTAACACGTTGTTAAAATGAACTGAAACTCCGCGAATACTGCACACACAGACATGAGAAATATATCTATAGAAAGCTTAAAGGCTTTCTATAGATACTTTTACATTTTACATTCTCAACAAACGTTCTCATTGTACATTCTTTTACATTCTCAACAAACGTTCTCATTGTATGTAATCCGTGTGAAACCAAGGAGAGGCACAGAATTTCTGTCTCACTTCATTATCCGATAATGAACTGAGGCGAGGCCACGCCCACACGCTATTCACACGGAAAACAGTCCGGGTATTCTACAGGCGAGGCCACGCCCACACGCTATTCACACGGAAAACAGTCCGGGTATTCTACAGGCGAGGCCACGCCCACACGCTATTCACACGGAAAACAGTCCGGGTATTCTACAGGCGAGGCCACGCCCACACGCTATTCACACGGAAAACAGTCCGGGTATTCTACAGGCGAGGCCACGCCCACACGCTATTCACACGGAAAACAGTCCGGGTATTCTACAGGCGAGGCCACGCCCACACGCTATTCACACGGAAAACAGTCCGGGTATTCTACAGGCGAGGCCACGCCCACACGCTATTCACACGGAAAACAGTCCGGGTATTCTACAGGCGAGGCCACGCCCACACGCTATTCACACGGAAA
>QMIH01001339.1:139371-159220 GCA_003987875.1 Clarias batrachus | reverse complement strand
TGGTCGTCCAACTCCCCGGCAATCATCACTAAAAATACCACCTTCTGGGCTATCAAACAACCATGTACCCCGTCCTCTGGGGAAACCCATGTTACCATAACGTGTTACATCAAAGTCACCATCACACTCATGTTTTTCAGCCATTATGTGATCACAAAAATGTGCATGAGAAATAATGTAAAAATAAAAAAAACAAAAGATAAATAATTTTAATACTAGCTATAAGTTCTTTTACTATATGAAACTAAATCTTAAACGTGATGATAGTCAAAACTATGTTCCATATGTCCATGCGTTGTGTAAATGYGAGAAACKAATGTATTGTCTGAATCACTTHGTGTGAGTATGTATATACTGTCCTCATCCGTAGTACCTAAGACTTGACCACTGACGAACTTGACCTGCACACTGTAATGAAGACTTGGTCCACCGGTAAACTTCACACACACACAGCAACCACAGTCGATCTGCGTCRAGCTGATCMAAGAATCCAAAGAAGTCACGGCACCAGTGTTACGGATGTGGAAGGWCACGCTCACACACAGGATTTGTTTAACTTCTCTTTATCCACAGCAGCGAAACTCAAATCTTTBGACAGAGAAAGGGGTACAAAACAGGTTGGCTGGAGACAATAAACTGCAGATATACACATGACCACAGCGATGATACTCAGATCTGCTCCCACTGAATGCAACAGTAGGATACAATATGAAATCTATAACAGTACACTTATAAATAGTAAAAGTGTAGTAGTACTAGACAGTAACCTATAGGCAACATTGAGATAACTTAATTAATTTTTAAACAGCCTTTGTTAACATTTACATTATTATAAACATGAAAGCAACATACCTTTCGACAGAGAAAGGGGTACAAAACAGGTTGGCTGGAGACAATAAACTGCAGATATACACATGACTAGAAGAACAGAAATTGCACTTTCACTCAACTCATATTTCCATTAATTATCTGAGATTTTAAGACTGACACAATGACCACGTGAAATGCACTCGTTACCATTTGTGTTTCAATATATTTATAATGGCCTCAACAACTTTGCCAAAGTGTTAAATGCATTGTATACACATTCAAAAACATAAAATCAGTCAATTGCATCGAAAAGACTCACATTAAACATATTATTTTCACAATTAATACGTTAATGAGTCAGAGCATGAGAAAACACACATACCCACAGCGATGATACTCAGATCTGCTGAGGTACGGAAAGAGAACAGGGACAAAATACTACATCTGCAGTAYCATTAACAGCCACCGGAGGGGAGYATACACCAACACAAATACCCCAACCCCTTATTTTATGAAATTCACACAAGTTTCTTTACTCTTTAAATTAAATTTTCTTTTTAACCATGTTACACATAAAGTGTGACATAATTCAAATGCAGTTGTAAACTTTACAGTTTGCTTTTTCGCCTTCGCGAGCGCACACTGACTGCCAAATTTAAAATGAAACAGCAAAGTCCATTTCCCATTGCATTTCCCATGTATTACAGGTCATGAGCCTGTCATATTTCAATAGCAAAATCAAATAACACGTCTGCTTTTTGCGCATGTAGCCTGCCAAAACTCAAACGCAATCGCTAATCCATTTGCAATTGCATTTCGAACACATTACATGGAAACCTGTCAATCAGCATCAGGGGTGGGTCTATACTTGGGGGCGTGATTGTATGGGAAGTGACGTCACTCGCAGTCGCCGACAATTAAACAAGTGTGGGCCCATCAACAGTTAAGAAAGCATCTAGGAATAGTAAGAGGTTTGCTAAATGAAGACATGGAAACATTAGATACCTGGTGATAAAGTCTGGCTCTTGAGTAGGAATATAAAAATATCTGATTGATGGAGAAAACTCTACCACTAATATCAACCTATACAAGGGTTTGCAGCAAGTCAATTATGAAACATAAAAACTTGACCCAGACAGTGTCAACGAACACCAGCGTTCCACATACAGTATCTCAGCTCAAGCGAGCCAGGGACAATCCACTAAATACTAGAGCAACTCCCAACACTTCTATTGAACCACTGGGGATAGAAGAACAGGTGACATATCGAATAAGAACCATTTTAAGTTATATATGTAAAAGGAAGGAAACTGTGAAAATCAGAGAGTTTTAAGGAGGGAGGAAGTTAAGAATCAGAGAAAAGAAGTGAGGGTATACACATGAACCAGCTTGCACTTGGTTGGCGAGTTATAATGGCAGGCAAAGTAGATTCACATGGGCAGCAGCTTCTGCAGGCTTCTTAATGTGGCTCTCGCACCTTATTGGTTGCGGCTGCAGATGGAGTCTAATGCAATGTCAGCTTTTGCTCCATTAGTTCCACAGCTGCAATCCAAGCTGGTGAAGGGGGTATTAACATTGAATGCAGTGGCCTTTTCCTCGTTATCCTTTAGTGGCTGTCTATGCAGCAATCAAATAATGGTGCACAGTCCACCCCCCCCCCACCCCCTTTGAAGTCTCTGGTGCACATGGCGTTGTCTGCTTCCATGACACTCTTTAGTTTAATGTCCACAATGCATTTTTCTCTCTCCTAAAACTCTGGATCTTGAGCTGAGCTCAACTCTTCACTTTTATCGAGCAAAGCCAGCATGAGATCAAATAACAATTATCTTTCTCCAGCCATGCCCGATCTGGTGGCCCCTTGACACACCTGCAGAAGGGGAGGCTGTCTAAATCTTTTTTCAACCCCTTGTATACTCCTAATGGGTCTATTGTTAAGCACAAACCCGTCACTGACCTATCAAGTAATGTTGCTAGGTAAATCTTCTGGGGCCTATGTCAGGGATTATCCGCAAATGACAGGTATTGTGCCACCTATAAACATGATGGAGGAGAACTACAAATCTCAATCAGATGGCTCAAGATCACCAAAGTTCTAAATTAAACTCTGTAATTTAGCACTAGTAGTGGTTAGCACTGTCGCCTTGCACCACCAGGGTCCGGGTTCGATCCCTGGCCAGACTCGATTCCCGTCTCTGTGTGCATGGAGTTTGTATGTTCTCCCACTGCTTGGTGGGTTTCCTCTGTGTACTCCGGTTTCCTCCCACAGTCCAAAGACATGTAGATTCCTAAATTGTCCGTAGTGTGTGAATGAGTGAGTGTATGTGTGTATGTCTGTGTGCCCTGCGATGGATTGGCACCCTGTCCAGGGTGTGCCCTGCCATGTGCCCCAAGTCTCCTGGGATAGGCTGCAGGCCCCCCGTGACCCTGAATACAGGATTAAGCGGTATAGATGAGGAGTGAGTGAGTGAGAATATTTCTTATTTCCGCCATTTTGTCCTCTGCTATAGAAACTCTTAAGCCTCTTAAAAGTAATCCTCTCTATTCCTAACAATCTTTACCTTACCTTTACCTAACAATCTTACCTTTTTTTTTTTTTAGGTCTAAGATGTATTGTGAATCATTTTTATCTTTACTAATATTTAGCTGTAAATTTAAGGGGTAATTCTAAAAAAATGTCATAATTCTAAGATTTTCTTTTTTTTTTTTTTTAGAATTGCATTCAATAGGAGCTACTTTTAGGATTAAGAAACTTTGTGAATACGGGCCCTGATGTTTATCCAGAAGGTTACCAAGGCTTATGTTGTGACTGACTTTCTGTCTCCCTGATCTTTGCTGCACTCTCCTGAATCTGATTTAGCCTTTCCCAGTTTATGATATTTGTAGATTATTCAAGCATAGCTTGTTCTTTCCAACAATGTACTCTGATTACCCATGTTTGTTCCTGATTAAGTGTTTAATAAACATCTTGAGCAGTCCATGGCACCATGGTAAGTTTTAATTTAAGTTCCGTATGATAAGTTAAGGTCACATATACATCACTGCACAGGTGTAAGAGGGTACAGCCAGGGTTAAGGGCCTTGCTCAGGGACCCACAATGACAACCTGGTGGAGCCGAGACTTGACCTGCCACCCTTCTGTCAGTTATCCAGACCTTTAAACCCTTGTTCTACAACTGCCCCTAGCAGTTCATGGTGCTGTGCGAATTTCTTTTTTTTTTGTACCGTTTCACCTCTTGCCGCCTTTTACAGAGTACTTCATCTCTTAACAGATCTCATCTGTGTTCAGTAGTGGTTCTGCTTTTATTTGCAGTAGCTTTTAAACTTGTCTCCTAAAAATGTCAGCACGGTGTCAGTTTGATAGTTAGATATGGTGGCACAATCAGCTCCTTGCTGCTTACATCAGGAATTTCTTATTTAAAAGTGGTGCACATCATGCACCCACTAACTGAATTGTAGTAGTAGTGCACTAGTGATTTATCCGTATCTCCAAGCCACGGTGTGGTTCACCACTAGAATACCATGTGCCATCCACTGGCAAAAAGTTTACTGTTTCCTGATGCTTTGGTTTTCTTTTAACCAGAAATATGTATGACACAAACTTTTGAGCAGTCGAGTATATTTTTGTAATGTGACAGAGAAAATCCACTACTCAAAATGTTTCTGTGGAAGTGGAAGGCACTCTGTCTAGTTCACAAAATGTGCTGGCTGTAAATGTGTTGTTGTCACCCTTTAGCTTAATTATGAAAAGGTCCATATTAAATGTTTAACACATATTTCTGATTGTTGTTGGTGTGTTTTTCAGACTTTGAGGAACATGATGATATAAATGAGTGCTGGAGCAACTGATAAATAGAGAGAGCTTCTCTCTGAAGTGGAGAAACCGACTCGATCCTTTACACCAGCATTGCCAGCAAAGAATATCCATTTATAGCAGTTTTAAGCATTTTATAGCAGTATGTGTAGTACTTTATTCTTCTGCCAATAGCTTAGGACTATTCCAGTAACCTGTTGTATTAACATCTGATTGAGAGTCAATATTTAATAAGCATCTCAGATCAGGAAATCACTCCTTAGGGGTCAAAAATGTTAGAAGTAATGAGTAAGAGCAATTCATAAGCATTCTTAAAATAGTAAATAAATAAAAAATACTAGTCAGAAATAATGTCCACCAAAATGAAATTTTTCATATCCTGTCCTCACAGGTGACCGCTATTTAAAATTTATTGGTAACAGTAAACAGATGCACCTGTGAAAACTGATTATTTTGATTTGGCACAAATAAATCAACCAGTGCCACAGATCATTCATAGATTTATACATTTTCCCACTATGCGTGTCTATGTGACAAAAATAATTTCACCATTTTGCTTTTCAACAGTTTAAAACTACAAAAACCTGCCAAAACTACAACACCCACTGTAATATGCAGTCTACTTTGCAGCTCTCAGTGTCCTAAATGGGGTCATCACACGTTTTCCTTGGTGCAGTCCTACTCCTTACTCAACGTTAGTTTAGGAAGCTTTGTAGGACCAACATTTGGGCTAGGAAGCTAGGAATATTTTCAGTTTTAAATGAACTTTAAGCACATTCCTAGGAGTAATTTTTTAAGACGCTTAATAAACACAGGCCCAGCAAATAGTCTGCAAACATTGTGCATTTAGTAAGAAATGAAACTGTGTGTGTGTGTGCGTGTGCTATTTTAGATAAATACTTTATTATGATGTGGTGAGATAAACTGGAGAACCAAGTTGATGACTCTTCTATAATAGTGCTTTCACAAATATTTCATTATTCTTTGAAAACATATGTTTGATAGCAGATCATTTTAATAATTAGTGATCCTGTTCATGATTTACTTTCTCCAAACTGTAAACTGTATGTCAGTATGTCAGTGTCAGTATATTTAACCCTATTAGGATAATTTCTGTATTTTTACTTTTAAATTAATATATTGGTAATTATATAAGATGACCACATGCTATTTGTTTTGTTTATTTCCCCAGGACATTGTAAGCGATTCAAATGGTCCATCATGTTATATCATCATACTTATGTCATTTTTTTTTATTATTAATAAACAATAAATTAATCTGGCATCTCATTAAATGTTTCCACTAGACTCTCACAAGCAATGTGAGATTGAGATTCACAATTGCATAGAAGAGAGATTGTATGGTAATAGCAGAAGCATGATTGGGGGATACTACATGACTTAGTAATTTGAAGAAATGTATCCATAATGTATAATGAAAATAATTCATACTTTTATAATCACAATCAGTTAACAATGTGCTTCATTAGGAGAAAAAAAAACACATCAGATGTATAAAAGTCCTCGAAATCATAAAAAAAAAAAAAAATTGGTTGCATATTTTGTTTGGAAATTTCTCCCCATCTGTCTCTGCCTCCAGACAGTGAATATGCTGATTTGTCACAATCTCCAGTCATCTCCACGTCTAATTTGGAATATTTGATATAGGATTAGGAATTGCAATTATTCACAATATTCAGCTGGTGGAAATATTATGTAATGTGTTATGTAATGCAACAGCCTGCAGAACTATAGTGACGTTTATTTGATTTGTATATTTCTTGCATGCCGAGTAGAGTACAAGTAAACATAAATACAGATATGTGAAATATGTACTTAAACACAGTAATGAATTAAATTTATTGAGGTACCGTCCACCTCTGCTGAACTGACATAACACACAATTCAATTTTATTTTATTTGTGTAGTGCTTTTAACAATGTCACATTGCAGCTTTCACTGATGCAAAAATATGGAAATGTGTATGACATTTGTGAATAAATGTGTATAAAACAAAATGATCAAATTGGCCCTGATAAGCAGGCTGAGGGTGATGATGGCAAGGAAAAACTCCCTGAGACAGCAATAGGAAGAAACCTTGAGAGAAACCAGACTCAATAAGGAAACCATCCTCATTTGGGTGATAACGAATAGCAGGAATTGTTTTGCAGTCACACTCAAAACAGTGTTAAGAGGCTAGAAGCTCAAAACTTAAACTTAGGCCTAGGGACTAAAATTAAAATCTCAATTGCAATTCTTGCAATTACAGCTGCCAGTTTTAACGTCAAATTTACAGTTCAATTATACCGTTAGCATGAGAATATTTCAACCGTATTTTTTACAGTAGCTTTCTGGCAACCACAGCTGCCAGTTTTTCACTGTAAATTTTACATTTTTTTTTTTTTTACAGTGTAAGAATTGGGCAGCATTTTGCTTTAATTATTACTTTACATTTACTCCCTCCTCTGCAAGCAAAACACTCTCATCCTCTCTCCAGTTTCACTTTCTTTTTTAAATAATTTTAATCAGATTATAAAAGTCCTACACAGCTCTATTATAGGGGCTTTAAATAGTTGTGATTGGAGCAGTCTGATTAGGAGAACATCAGGCAGCGAGTCACAAATCTATAAGTTTTGTCTGATTTCTACGGTGGCCTAGAAAGGCAAATCAACTTTCCCGTATATGTGTATGTTTTTTTTCTTTTAGAAATGTGTTTTTTCCCTTAAAAAAATTATGATTTTTCCTGTTTGTGCGCAACTACTTTTTCCCCATGTGAGAACTCTCTTACTCCAGTATTTTGCAAGCTATGCAAGGATTATGGGAGTGAGGTCAAAACACAACTGAACACAGAACCGTGCCGGATATCAGCTCCAGGTCTTATCATGATGGAATATACAGTGAATCATAGCGTGATAACAATCGGATGTTACTGTTTTAGGCACTAATGCTAACTTTGTAGCAGTGCTAATGCTATTGGAGTGTTTGCCGAGTGTAAATGTCAGTGATATAAAGGAATAAAAGTCTCATTTAGAGCATTAAACACTGATGTAAACCATCAGCTCCATGGCGTCCCTGTAATATACATCCACATATGGAGTTATAAGCAAGATAATATCACAATGCTAACCGCTAGCGCTTAGCATAGGGAAACTAGCTTGTTCATTAATGTATATTAATATAATAGTATATTTGTACACGTATACATGATGTAAACAATTAGCCCCATTGATCCTGTAAAATGCCTGTCCAAATATGGATCTATAAGCAAATTAATATCATTATGCTAAGCGCTAGCTTACTGAAAGAGTTAAGATAGCAGACTATTAACTGTTGCCTATCAGCTAGTGCTAATTATCCCTGAGCTAATTCTTATCTGCTCCTGTTATGTGTAATGTTACAGATGGTTAATGAATTGTTGTATGTAATTTATTGGAGCTCATCAGTGTTACTGTAGTGACATATAATGTATACTGCTGTATAATGTAGTGGTTTTATCATAGCTAGAGATCTTCTCAATAGTTAGCAATGTGCTTACACAATGTATGTAACAGTCAAGAAAAGCGGCTTTTGTTCAGGTTCTATCTATTCTATTATAAAGTCATTAAATATGTGTTTATACAACTTATAATATGTATGCTTGTGTGTTTTCCTTCTCACAGTGAACTGTATGTAAATCAACTCCCTGTGTATTAGGGCTGTAGCTATCGAATATTTTAGTAATCGAGTATTCTACCAAAAATTTTATTGATTAATCGGATAAAATGTACTTTTGCTTAATTAAACAGCAATATAAAATGTACTGCTCAAAAAAATGAAGAAACACTTAGTCCATGTTTGACTTGAACTTGCATACCCATGAGAGGTGTTCCCTTTTATTTTTTTTAAAACGCATACAGCAATTAATCAAAAACTAAACAGTCATTATTCACAATACAAGGAATAGCTTAAAGTTGACTGAGATTAATTAACTACATTACAGAGCCATACATTCTTATTTTAAAGCCTTTTCTCAGGTGCAAAAAAAAAAAAAAGGTATTTCAAATTACTTTAAGTATCAAAAAAACTAAATCTACAGCTTAGGCATAACATAAGCCTTTACTGACTTCTTATTGGAATGCTTTGACATTTAGGAAGCAAAAATCCATGGACAGGAAGTCAATATATTCATTAGAATATAAATGTCTCTCTCTTGGATGTGTGTGTGCAAACTAGTATTTAAAGGAGCGTGTGAGTGAAATGAAGTAAGGTAAACATGTCAACACGCACACGCTCTGAACTGAGGGTTGCCCTGCGCTTTAAAGTAATGAAAACATTTTTCATTGATGAAAGTTTTTTTTATTTTTTTTATTGCTCCGTTCTAATCCATCTCCTTCCACTTTGTGGGTGACGTAAGCGCTTCTTCTTTGTCGGTGTTCACTGGCGGCTTGCACCCGGAAGCATGCTGTGTCAAAAGCGTGCTGTTAACAAATAATTGCGCAAAAATATAACACAAGCTTTTAAAATTAATTAAACGAAGTAAATCGAGTAATTCGATTACAAAAAAATGATCGAGGCAAAATCTTCTGCCTCGATCATTTTTTGTAATCGATTTATTTGATTTACTTGAGGAATCGTTTCAGCCCTAATACACATTGAAACATACTCGCACACTGACACACACTCACATATATAGATGCTAAGAACTGACACACACACAGGAACACATTCACACACTGACACACACATATAGCTGCTGAGAACTAAAGGAAGTCAAAACAAACTCAGATGTTTGACCCTCTTCCCACAAGACACTTTACTTCACCAAAGACTTTACACCAGTCCTGTGTTATTCCAGATATTATTATAACTTATGCAATATCTTCTTATCTTGGACAATCATGATTGCACTTTTTTGCACTCTATTGTTTGCACCAAGATCCAGGTCCCACTTCACATACATTCCAATGTATATATTGGTACATGTATTATATTTTTTGTGCAATTACCTTGTGCTTATTATTTTGTTTATTCTTAGTTTTATTATTGCTGCTGGTCTCTGAGAGCGAACAAATGCATTTCTTTGCATCACTACAATGACAAAGTCTCTATCTTATCAGCAATTTACAGCCATTTAACATACATGTATAGCATAAAATATATTCATGTTTTATATCAGTGTGTCAAGTACTTTATTCTACTGTCAGTAGGTTAGGACCATTTCAGTCAGCTTTTGAGTTTTCATGTTTCATGTGTTTGTGTGTAATTATAGGATATACTGAGCCCTTGGTTCGAATTGGTTGTTATTTTTTACTAAAATGCAGCATGAGTTCCTGACTTTTAGACAATAATTTTGCGATCAGGATTTTGGGGCCAATCACCGATCTTCGATCACTAGAAGCTATATCGGCCGATACCGATCACCGATTAAAGGGTCTCATTGAAGCCTCATCATGTGGCATTATTTAATAAACTATATTTAACAATGTAAATCAACTGTATTTATTATCCATCAACATGTGCAACACATCGACTTATAACATAGAAGAAGAATTGGGAACAGCTTAGAGACTGTTAAATATAACTTTCCTGTAGATAAAATAACAGACAAGTAGGACGTGAGTCGCCGGTGTTATGCGCTAAAATGCAAGCATCCGCGAGGACCGTCAAAAAATTTAACATGTCATTTTTCATGTTTAAAAACTTTGTCAAACATTTAATTTTTTAAACAACATGTTTAATTTTTCGCACGGAAAGATGGAAACGTAATCATGGTAGAATCATGATGAACTGTAATTTCGGCCACCGCGCGAAACTGCGTAGGTGAGATAGGGGGTATAACCGACAGCTGTGAGTGACGGCACACCGATTGCTAATGTATTGTTTTTTTCACACAACACGTAGAATTGTCAGATTGGTGAAGCCATTTTAGCAGCGTGAAAAAAAAATAGTTTCTCGAGTTTTGCGTCATCTGATCGGCTTTTCTATATTGGCCATTATAGAGAGTGCCGATCAATCAAACTTCCCAAAGCTATTATTGGTCGATTATGATTGGTGACCGATCAATCGGACTCTCTCTCTCTCTCATATATATATATGGGTCTTAGTGCTCATCTCTCACTGATATAATCAACATCAGTACATGTATTGTTTACTATAACACTGTGACCATGTGTGTGCGAGTAAAACAGCTTTATTTTGTGTTTGTATGTGTGTCTGTGCATGAAAGTTTATTATAACACACGTGTGTGTACAGCACGCATGTAAAGCAAAAGCAAGTCTCATTAGAGAAGTTAAAGATCCATTTTCTCTCTCTCTCTCTCTGTGGTAACCTGCACTGCACATTGTGTGTGTCATTGGACACCATGCTCCTTCCACTTTCCTCTCTCCTTCACAGACACCCCTCCTCCTCTTCAAACACTGCTCTGTCGTGATTCTTTTTAAAGGTCAAGTACAGGTTAATTTGTTTTATTTTTATTATACAGCAGTGATTCCATTGGTGTCCACTCACTCGAGTTATCGATGTAAATTTTTAGAACAGTGTTTCCGTTAATGTGTGTGTGAAACTCAAATAAGAAACGAGTATGGGTTGCTGTGTAAGACAAGAAGAGGGAGAGGGGGAGGGTCTCATTCCTCCTCTTCTCATACTTTAACTTCACACACACACACACACACACACACACACACACACACACACACACACACACACAGTTACAGTAAAGTGCAAGTAAATTTGTTTTATTTTTACTTCAGATCATGTATTAATTATTTTTATGTATTTATTTTTTTGGCTTTGGAATAAATAATTTGAGTTTCCATTATTTCTTATGGGAAAGTTCACTTTGATTTACGAATGTTTTGATATACGAGCCCGTTTCCGTAACGAACAGTGGAACAATCTACTGTATAAGATTAATGTTTAAAAATGTAGCTGCTCATGACTGCCTCTTGTGCTGCAGAATCAGTGAAAAACCACTGAAAACACTGATAGTACCTGTAAAAAGAAATGCTAAAGAGAAAAAGAGAACATATTATTCTCATCATTATTGTCATTATTGTCATTTATTATCATCCATATTATGATTTAATATTCTAACTTTTTACAGTTACCATCAGTATTAAACATTGCGCTGTACCTTAAGATTTGTGTCTACTACATTTTCTATCACCAGAAGGCACTGAGGTAAATTTAATACAAGTTGAAACAACAAATGTAGAGAGCGAGAATTAAAACGGTTGCTGCTCATGGTGTACAGTCGTGGCCAAATGTTTTGAAAATTACATAAATATTGAAAATTGGAAATGTTGCTGCTTAAGTTTTTATAATAGCAATTTGCATCTACTCCAGAATGTTATGAAGAGTGATCAGATGAATTGCATCGTTCTTCTTAGCCATGAAAATTAACTTAATCCTGAAAAAAAACTTTCCACTGCATTTCATTGCTGTCATTAAAGGAGCTGCTGAGATCATTTCAGTAATCGTCTTGTTAACTCAGGTGAGAATGTTGACGAGCACAAGACTGGAGATCATTATGTCAGGCTGATTGGGTTAGAATGGCAGACTTGACATGTTAAAAGGAGCGTGATGCTTGACATCATTGTTCTTTCATTGTTAACCATGGTGACCTGCAAAGAAACGCGTGCAGCCATCATTGCGTTGCATAAAAATGGCTTCACAGGCGAGGATATTGTGGCTACTAAGATTGCACCTGAATCAACAATTTATAGGATCATCAAGAACTTCAAGGAAAGAGGTTCAATTCTTGTTAAAAAGGCTTCAGGGTGTCCAAGAAAGTCCAGCAAGTGCCAGGATCGTCTCCTAAAGAGGATTCAGCTGCGGGATCGGAGTGCCACCAGTGCAGAGCTGCTCAGGAATGGCAGCAGGCAGGTGTGAGCGCATCTGCACACACAGTGAGGCGAAGACTTTTGGAAGATGACCTGGTGTTAAGAAGGGCAGCAAAGAAGCCACTTCTCTCCAAAAAAAACCATCAGGGACAGATTGATCTTCTGCAAAACATATGGCGAATGGACTGCTGAGGACTGGGGCAAAGTCATATTCTTGGATGCTACCATCAGTCCTGTGTCATGCTAATAGTAAAGCATCCTGAGACCATTCATGTGTGGGGTTGCTTCTCATCCAAGGGAGTGGGCTCACTCACAATTTTGCCCAAAAACACAGCCATGAATAAAGAATGGTACCAAAACACCCTCCAACAGCAACTTCTTCCAACAATCCAACAACAGTTTGGTGAAGAACAATGCATTTTCCAGCACGATGGAGCAAAAAGGCAAAAGTGAGAACTAAGTGGCTTGGGCACCAAAACGTTATAATTTTGGGTCTGGAAAATCCCCAGATCTTAATCCCATTGAGAACTTGTGGTCAATCCTCAGGAGGCAGGTGGACAAACAAAAACCCACTAATTCTGACAAACTCCAAGAAGTGATTATGAAAGAATGGGTTGCTATCAGTCAGGATTTGGCCCAGAAGTTGATTGAGAGCAGCCCAGTCGAATTGCAGAGGTCCTGAAAAAGAAGGGCAAACAATGCAAATACTGACTCTCATAAATGCATAAATGTCATGTAATTGTCGATAAAAGCCTTTGAAACGTATGAAGTGCTTGTAATTATATTTCAGTACATCACAGAAACAACTGAAACAAAGAAAACTTTGTGAAAACTAATATTTGTGTAATTCTCAAATCTTTTGGCCGCAACTGTACATTATGATGCTTGCTGCTGAAAGGCTGTTTGATGTTTAGCCAGTTGAAGTAAATGGTTTGTTCAGGATGTCACACTTATTTATTCAGTAGTCTACATTAAACCTGTGTACTGGGTGTGTTTCACGATTTGGGCTGATACTGACCATGCTGTTAGTTTCACTTCCTTAGTTGCTAAGGCAGTGGGGTCTGGTGTGCCTCTTTTTCTATACTCACATATCAACTGTGACATGAGAAAAAAATTTGAAAAGTGCTCATTTTGCAGCTGACTGAGTTTTGTATTAACACAAAATTGCATCATCATTGTTCTAAGCCTTAATTCAATTCCATTAAAAAGGTTGATGTAATTTACTTGCTTTTATATAAAAAAGTACAATACAAGAATGTAACACATATTACTTAAAAATTAAACAAAAAAAAATAGCTCTGTGCTATAACGCTAGTGTTTATACAAAAAATAGCAACACCATAACCACACAGTCTTCCTCTCATGAGATAAATTTTTGCAGTCTGCTTTGTTGGACATGAGCGTCAAGTAGGAACGGTAAGAATACGTTTATTTTAATTCACATAATTGTTCTAGTTACTAAATTTAAACATTAATCTAATATTTTCACTTGTGAGCAGTGCCAGCATCAGTGGTGTAAGAGATAATATCAATAGCATGAGAAATTGTGCCTGAGATTTTAGTGTATTGTTTGTGTTTTTATAAGAATTCCAAACTCTGATTGGAGCTATAAGGTTAGCTGTTTAAATATTAAAATTAAATGTTGAATTTAATCTGTATTATTATAATTTCTATTATTACTATTATTATTATCATTAGTAGTAGTAGTAGTAATAGTCACATACTTTTATTGACCACCTAATGCTTTTGATTATGGCACGCATTCACTGTGACATTGCTTTGTTAGTGTAATGTCACAACATTTGTTTCTATCCAGAGTTACATTAATTTCTCTCCAAGATCTTGTATTGATGATGGGATAACTCTGAAAAGTTTTCTCAAGCACATACTAAAGATTCTCAATGGGTTTTAGATCTCCCATTTGGCCAATTTTGCTCCATTCATCTTCCCATCAAGTCTGACAAGCTTAAGAAAAGCATTCACACAACATGATGCTGCCACCATTTCTAGTTGCAGATCTCCCATTTTGTCAATTTTGGTGTCATCTGAATAGAGCACCTTCTTCCACATGTTTACCATGTTATAGGCTTGTCAAGAACTGCAAATGGGACTTATTATAGCTTTCTCTCAACAATTGCTTTCTTCTTGCCTTTTGTCCATAAAGGTGAGATTTGTGCTCATCCGCCTTCTCAATGATAAGTGGTTTTCTTAAGGCTACGCACTTATTTAGTCAGAATCCCTTGACTAAATTTACATGTGTAAATACTCTTACAATCACTATTAAACATAGTCAAGGGTTTGATTTTTTTATTATTATTATTATTATTATTATTATTATTTTGCCAAGTGCTAAATGTGTGGCTGGGCATGGACAAAGCCATATAGAAAATGGGAAGTATTTATCACAATCCACAGTGTACAGTTGTGACATCACATTGATGAACATATCAATAGAATACAGACAAAAATATTACTGTTTTACTTAGAATACTGCACAAATCTGTATCGAACACTACCGCTTATATGTTTAAGCAAAGAGTTTCCACACTAAATATTGACCATTTATTGTTTGTTATTACTTAGTGATTTCAAAAACATAATTGCATATGGATTTTGTTTGGATGTTCTGTACTGTAAATAAACAGCTGTTAGGTTTTACTGAGCATGCTGGAGAATATGAGTTCTTTTGGTAACTTCGTCTCACAAACCCAGAAGTCTACATTATAGATCTTTTATTTTTCCCACTGTAGAACTGGTCTGTCATGTAATATCACACTTTCTTTACGGGCATGCAAATATTCTTCTGTATTGTTATTTATTCAAAAATTTTAGTGTATCTTTGTAGGGTTTTGTACATAATAATGCAGCATCCGTGATACTGTTTTGTTTGTCAGCCTCACTCCTGTAGTCTCTTGTATGTTAGCCTTATTTTCTTTTATATTCATTTGGCTTTCAACTTATCCCAGAAAAAGAGCTCCCACACACCGAAGCAGATTACTTACACAAGAGAGAGCTCACAGCAGTTTGGTTTTACTGCACACACAGGGCAGATGCTTTGCCTTATCTTATGATGTAGTGAGGTGCTAGCAAAAACTACCTATACAATAACATTATAGAATATTATCATTATAAATATAGTAGGTCTTCCTAGGTGGAGTTGGAACACAGGCATTTATAGATATGGAGACCATGGTTTTGCTAGGTCATGAAAAAGATGAATATACTTGTACATTGTTATAAAGAATAGGCTGCTATATTAGCACACAAATCAGATGGGAGAAGAAAGTGATCTTCTGATAGTTCCATACAGCAAATTCTATGGTGTGATTCTCATTCATCATATTCGGCTCCTAGACAGGTACCATAGAGCAGGAAACCCGATAGAAAATCTGAAATTGTTTAAAGTGGCCTGGTCTGGAAGCTGAAATGAAGACCTTCTGACAGCATTGCTCCAAGTGCCAGAAACCTGCACCTATAAAACCTGCTCTCAACTCACTAGTTCAGCTGCAGATTATAACCATGCCCTGTAAGTGAAATGGCTTGGATCTTAGCAACCACTTACCTAAACTGGCACAAAGCCACAAATAAATCCTGATCCTGTTGGGTTATTCAACCAGCTACCCGAAAGCAGTTCCATTGATAAAAGCCACGTCTAAAGCTGATAGCAGATGTGTGTAGTTTGTTGCAGGTAAGACTCATCAGGCCTTTCATTTACCACTTGCAGATGGATGGATTTGTAGAGCCTTCAATCAAATGCTGAAATGCATTCTTCAGTGCATAGTGAATGGAGATAGAAGGAACTTATTAACACAAAAACTGGTTAAGTAAACAAACAAAAAATATCCTATTGATAATAAATGCAATGTTTAGAAGATTTGTATAAAAACAATACCAAACTTGAAATAGAGCTGGTGTTCTGAATATCAGCAGAGCTGTGATATCTCCAGCACTCAGGCAGCAGCCTTGTGCCTACTACCACATCACAGCTAAGCTAATATCCTCATAATATAGAGCTGTAAAACAGCTCAAGAAAGAATTGGTGTCAATCCGGAAGTATCCTAGCTTGGTGGAATTTGATGTATACGGTCAGTGGTACTTGTAGATACTTCAGAAAATCAGTGGTGTATCCAGGAGTTTCCTAGTACAGATAAACCTCTTTTTATGCAGTGAGTGATTCTGTTAGTATGGGCTCACACGAGGGTCAGAGATTTTTTTTTTTTTTTTCCGTTAAAACAGTGTTTCCGCTGTGTGTGTTTTTGTTGTGAAACTTAATAAGCGGGGTGGGGGGAGGGAGGAAGAGTTTTACTGTGTCAGACGAGGCGAGGGAAGGGGCTAATTCCACACACCAACCACACAAATACACAGCGCCTGTGTCCACAAATGGAAAAACCTATATGTTAGTATATATTATTACTTTCTTAAAGTAAAGTGCAGGTAATTTTTTTTTTTACTTTATATATTGTATCAATTATTTTTATGTATTTTTTTATGTTTTGTTTTGGATTGTGGAACAAATCATTTGAGTTTTCATTATTTCTTATGGGAAAATTAGATTTTAAATACGAGCCCGCTTCCGGAATGAATTTTGCTAGTAATTCAAGGTTCCACTGTAAATGCTTTTTAAAAATTATTACAAGTAATCATATATTATTATCATAATATCATTATGATGATATCATAACATTATCATCATAACTTAAAAGTTTCCTCATCATAAAATGCCTTGTACTGATTTTAATCACTCTATACACAACCCATGATATTTTATGCTATTTTACAAATACATTTTGCAATGAAAATCTAAATAAAAATGCAAATGGACCAATTTCTTTGGTTTATTTATTAAAAATTTTTATGAAGTCAAAAATGTAAATATTCTATAAAAATACCTCCCAATTTTTTTGTGTATAGATTGATTAAAACAAACAATACAATGCATGTTTTGATAAGGAAACTCTCCATTTCTTTCATTCCAGGGTAACAATAAAAATGGTAATGTTAATTTTATAATCTAGAATACAGAAGATTTTAAATTTACACAAATTTAAGAAGAGACCTGAAGCACTGCAGGTCTTCAGAATAGGGTCCAATAGGGTCTTAAAGTGGGGACGGGTGTATTTTAGTTTCTCTGAATGTATAGGAGGGAAAAGCTGATTCACACCTGAGGAGGGGTAAATTATTTGTGTTATGTGGAGCGGTATGGAGAGCGAGATGATTTTAATGATGAGAGTCCTTACGCAGGGCTTTAGAGGGGGTTCACTGAAATAGTGCTTGTGAGTGCTTGTGAGTGATTGTGATATGCACAGGAAAACCTTTCCATTTGGAGATGGCGTGGGATTATTAATTAAAACCCTTAGGAGTCTGAGGGTGTTTTGGGGCCCTGAAGAAKTTSTRACATGTCCTGACATTTGTATATTTTTCAGTTACTTATAAACATATAAATGTCTAAATGCTAACTACACTGTATTCAGCACAAACTGGGTTACAGTAATATGTGAGCAGCATGTATGTACAAGTTTGTATTTTGGAAAAAATAACAGTTATGAGTGATTATTGAAAACAACAACAAAAAAATATATCACTGAAATAAGTTTACAAAACACATTCATAACATTTGTTTACAAGACTTTTGTTACCTGGATATTCTAGTCTAGAGTTTATACCTTAAAATAATATATTTATATATATATAAGTGGAACCTTGGATTACGAGCATAATTCATTCCGGAAGTGGGCTTATGTTCCAAAACACTCTTAAACCAAATCATCATTTGCCATAAGAAATAATGAAAACTCAAAGTATTCGTTCCACATCCCCAAAAAATAAATACATAAAAATAATGAATACAATCTATAAAATGAAAATAAAACAAATCTGCACTTTACCTTTGAAAAAAAGTACAAATAAAACCCGACAGATAAGTGTTTCCATTGGTGCACGCAGGCGCGCACGCACAGACACACACACACAGACACACACACACAACGGAAACACCATTTTAACAGGAAAAAAATAAATCTCTCTGACACTGGCATGAGCGTATATTAACCGAATCACTTTTTAAGTTTCACAACAAACGCAGAAACACAGCAGAAACAGCGTTTTAATGAAAAAAAAAAAAAAATCTCAGAGACTGGCATGAGCGCATACTAAGGGAATCACTTTTTAAGTTTCGCAACAAAAACACACACAAAACGGAAACACCGTTTTAACAGGGAAAAAAGAAATCTCTCCTGGCGTGAGCGCATACTAAGGGAATCACTGCTGTAAAGTAAAAAAATAAATAAAAATTTATTACCTATGCACCTTACCTATGAAAAGAGTCGCGACAGAGCAGAGTTTCTGTGTGTTTGTGAAGCCGGGGAGGGGGATGAAAAGGTGAGAGTGTGATGGTCGGCGTCAAAATAAGAGTCGCATGTGTGATACATGCTCGAGTAACGTGGTTTATGAGTGTTCCGCAAATCAAGCAAAGATCTTTAATAATTTTTTAATCAGAAACCGAGCAAGAATTAGTTTATCATGTATCACGCATGCGACTCTTATTTTGACACTGAACTGCAAGTGATCACAACTGAGCCTATGATTTTTCTCTCTTGCGCTGCAAGGAATTATGGGTGATCATCTCCCCTGCTGCGTCCTTGGTGTCAAAATAACTGCTGCGTCTTAGTGCTCGTCTCTTATAATCAACATCTCCCTCTCCTGTTTACGCGCGTGTACTTTGACACTGTGCCCCACACACAATGATACACACACACACACACACACACACTTTTTACACACACACACTTACTTTGTCTTACACTTACACTTACTTGCACGCATAATTTGACACAGAAACAGACACACAGATCTCCCCGGCGCTTTACTTACACAGAAAACTCTGCTCTGTCGCGATTCTTTTCAAAGTTAAGGTGCTGGTTCATATGTTATTTTTTATTGTTTACTTTACAGCAGTGATTCCATTAGTATTCGCTCACGTGAGTATCATTAGGGAGATTTCTTTTTTTTCCCGTTAAAACAGTGTTTGCATTGTGTATGTTAGTTATGAAACTTAAAAAGCGAGGTGGGGGAGGGAGGAGGAGTTTTACTGTTTAAGATGAGGCAAGGGGCTAATTCCATACACACGCATACAGATACATGGCACCTGAGCACACAAAAGGACACACTTAACTGTCTGGATTTATTTTTACTTTTTTTAATGTTAAGTGCAGGTTAATTTGTTTTATTTTTACTTTATATGTTGTATTATTATTTTTATGTATTTATTGTTTTGGGCTGTAGAACGAATAATTTGAGTTTTCATTATTTCTTATGGCACAATTTAATTTGGTTTACGAGTATTTTGGAATACGAGCCCGCTTCTGGAACGAATTATGCTCATAATCCAAGGTTCCACTGTGTGTATATA
>QMIH01001339.1:126089-139284 GCA_003987875.1 Clarias batrachus | reverse complement strand
TATATATATATATATATTAAGTGCACTTACTCAGTATGATTCTCGATTGCCTTCAAAACTGAACGTCACTTGTGTGTCCTGGTGCGAGGTGCTGGTGAAGGTAAGGGTGATGCGGACACATTCCTAAAAAATAAATAAATAAAAAATTGTTAGCCTGTATTGTTCCTAGTAAACAAACAAAATTCAAAATTATACAGAGAGGCCCCAAAAATGCATACTGATATCTTTGGAGGAAACATAACACTACTCACTGCTGACATAATTCAATGAAGTTTAAAAAAGAGCATAGATAACAACTGTCAGTGTGTATACACTTTTGTGCCCCTCTGTATGTGTTGATGGGCAATAGGCTGGACAAATATATCTGTTGATAGACCATGTAGTACATCACAAACATTTACACCTGAGACATTAGCATAATGCCATGCAGCAGGCATGTTTTACATACACATTTAACACATTTTAAACACTTACACCTGAGCAGATATTAGAAATATCTGCTAAACTAAAGCTATTGTGAAGATTTACACCATAGAAAATATGCATAAACATCTCTTAGCTGCATAAGGCATTATTTTAGCCAGCTGTAGCTAACATGCTTGTGCTAAATAACACTACCGATAGCAGTGTCATAAGGTAAACTATAATCTAAAGCTATCCAAAACGAGGTGAAATACATTTACAAACATCTGTAAACTCCATAAGTCATTAGCTTAGCCACCTGGAGTCCATACTTCGTACGTCGCTAACTCAGTTAGCTGGATTAGATTGTTGTGGATTTTTCCTGATCTTGGATTATTTCGTTCTTCAAAGCGAATCTCGCGCTTGCTGTCATAGCAACATGTCCGTGAGCTTCGGGAGCAGGTTTATTTCATCTAAACAGGATTTAGGCTGCGCTCCTGGCGGGTTATGATTGGTTGAAATGGCGAGGTCATATCTGATTGGTTAAAGACTGACTGACTGACGCGGACTGACTCGTGGGAAAAGAAAAGTATCTTGCATGAATATATATATATATATATAGATGGATGTATTTAAACATACATACAGTATATGTACCCATGTGTGTGGCTGTGGTCATCAATCGTGTGTTAATCTCCGTGTGTGTGTCTAATCATATGTAACAATCCCCCGAATGTAATATCCCACGATTGTGTCTATATAAGTTGAGGTCATTTTCTCAAATCTTGTTCGTTTATGAGAGAGTAACTGGTTACTGAAGGTGTGAGGATTATACGCAGAGTTTTTCAAATTCCTCGTGTATTGTGTGATAGACCGGATCCTTTAGCACAGCATGACAATATACTTCTTACTATACTTGTTCTTCTACTTCACTTTTACACTGTAAACCGAAAGTTGACAAAATTCAAAATGTTTAAGGCAATCAGTTACATCATTTTTTTAAGTAATAATGTTTAGAATTTTAAGTAAACAGAACTATCAATATTTGTTGAACTTGTGGCAAATAAAGTAAATTCAATCCAGCGCGGGAATCGAACCCGGGTCTTTTCCATGGCAGCTGAAACACCTACCACTGAGCCACTAGTGCGCTTTAGATTTAAACTGGTGGAACTTTGAGGTGACACTTACTGTTACTTAAGTACTTATGATTACTTGAAATATCAAATTTGTTCAGCTAACTTTAAATTAATACAAATCTGAGAGTATATATATATATATATATATATACACACACACACACACATGTAACACAGGCAGCACTCACGTATTTAATAATTATTTTTATTTTAAATTATTTTATTAAAGTTTGAAATTCTCCATAACCCTTTAATAAAAGCTTTTGTTCCGCTTAAGAAATAAATTGAGCCGCTCATTTGGCATTTCGTCAACCAAACGCAGATCGCCTTTTAAACAAACGCACAATAATCCTAGACAACTCAATCCAGCTATACTAATCATCAACAACAGGTGTATCGAAGAAGCAAATTAGCCGCATCATAATTAGCACGATGATCTGATCTTAGATCTGTCAATTCATCTCGGATGTTTCAAGTAACGTTGGGAGTTTGTTTGTGCAGTATTCACCGAGTTTCAGTTCATTTTAACAACAGGTTTTTTTTGTTTTGTTTTTTCGCGGAGATTGAGACGGCTGAAAGCGCACCCTCTTTATTTTCTTTATTTTACAAATGCACAATGTTTTGTGGATATTGTGAGTGTTCATCAATAAAAGTAGACCCTTTACAGATTCAAATGATGTAATACATTTATGTGTAGGATCAAAAATGACAGAGCATTTTAAATTCTTTTCATGGTTACCAGATAAAAAAATGCAAGTGGACCGGTCGGCAGGTCCGTCGACTCATAAGGGTTTTAAAAAACTTAAAAGGAAACAACAAAGTAAACAGAGCAACAAATCTACGCGAGAACGGACAGGGCTCTGGAAAACAAAACAAAACTAAAGATCCTCTCGGGGAATTCGCCCTTACCGAGGATTTAAGAGAGGAAAGGGAGAGTTTGTGCTTTGTGCACTTTTAACTTAAACTGATCGCGCACCCTGAACTGCTGCGTGCCACTCTCTCTTTCATTTCCTCTCTCTTTCATTTCCTCTCTCTTTCATTTCCTCTCTCTTTCATTTCCTCTCTCTTTCGCTTTCGTCGGCGTCTTACGGAGGCATAGGCTGGGGCTCTGCTTCTGTCTCTCAATTTTCTGCGCGCTTGTCTTTTCTTTTACTTTCTTTCTTTGTTTCGTTCTTTTTGTCTTTGGCCCTGATACCTTACTGGTGCTACCTACTGTAAATGATCGCATGAAGTGCGGAGGTATGAGAACCCTTAAATAAACATGCCGCCAGGTGAGGCACATTCAAGCTGATTGCGGCGTTGTCTGACAACCGCATGTCTATAAATGGCCGCGCCTTTGCCAGCTCAGAACTCCGCGTGGTAGCAGCATGTGGATCTGTCCGTTCTGAACAGTACAAAGCATTTTCTCGCGCTTCTGCCCCTCGTGAGACGCGCGTTGTTACAATTTGAATGTTGTCTGACATTGTAAAGCACACAAAGTAACACTAAAACAACAACAACTTAGAATAAATAGGAATAAGATGCCCTGATTATACTGCATAAATACTATTTGGTACAACAAAATTCCTCCCCACTCTGGAAAACTTTATGCGTGAAGTTGAGAGTTAATTAGACTACGTAGGAAATTAAAGAGGAGGATCACGGCTCAACATCCTGAGCCCAAACTTCATTTAAATTAAATGAACAAATACTGTAAGTAAACAATAGCCCCATTAAGACTGTAAAAAAAAAAATCCTGCATCTATTTTTAGGTGTGCCAGCTGCCATTTTTTATTTAGAAGCTTTCAATACAAATCTTATAATGCCCACATGACAACAAACATTCCTCATCTTAATATTTTAACTATTTAAACCATTAAACTTTTTATTTTACTATTTTAACTTTTAGTATTTAATTTACTTCAAAACACATTAAGAATAAGAACAATAAAATTTTAAAAAGTATCATTGATTAAGGCTGCATGGTGGTGTAGTGGTTACCACTCTTGCCTTGCACCTGCAGGGTCTGTGTTCAATTCCTGGCCAGGTTCCTCTGTGAGCATGGAGTTTGCATGTTCTTCTCTTCTTGTGCTTGATCGGTTTCCTCCGGGTACTCCGTTTTCCTCCCACAGTCCAAAGGCATGTAGGTTAGGTTAATTTGTGTTCTCAAATTGCCCATAGTGTATGAATGAGTGTGTATATGTTTGTGCACCCTGTCCAGGGTTTACCTCGCCTCGTGCCCTAAGTCTCCTGGCATAGGCTTCAGGCTCCCCACGACCCAGAATACAGGATTAAGAGGTAATGATGATGAGTGAGTGATCATTGATTAAATGTGGGCTGAAAAACTCATGTTCATCAATCTGAGTATGCTGGAGAAACTCCCAAATAGAGTAGTTTGTGTAGTTCAAAGACAAGAAAACCTTTAAAACAAACATCAACAGCCTCCACCAGGCTGGAATGCAGAGTACAGGATGCGTCACACAGCCAGAATATTTTGTAACATTATTATATAGGATTGCCTGTTAGAAATATCCAAAATAAAATAAATCTGCTGCAGCCAGTGGTAGTCTTCAGAAATAATTTCCGAGATGAGGCTGCGTTGAGTGCTTTAATAACCGATGCATGTACACACATGCTTTCCCGCCTAAACAACTATTAAAACTACACTTTGTGACACAACAACAGTAATATTTCTAACATTATGCAGGCTGCTTGTAGAAACCAGAGAATAAAGAATAAATCAGCTGTTGGGTCAAAATTACCCGTGTTCATTTGTAAATGACTCACTACATCTCATTTGAGCCAGCAGGCGCAACCCAATATATATACCCAATATATCCTTAAATGTAGCATTTTTTTACATAATAACAATAAACCAATACAAACAAAGGCTATATAACAGTTCATTCTTCGTACAAATAAAAAAAAAATTGTCAGCTAGGGAACTTGATTGTTTGTCTAAACAACATTTAACCTCCTTTAAACTCCTGATTGTACATAAAAATCAGAAATAGCAACAGCTAGCAATAGCAATCAGAAACAGTGTTTTCATGTTTGAAAAAATCAACCTACCATCACTTTAGTTTTTGCGCCACCTGGTAGTCATTTCACACATGACTTTGAAATACGACTGATTTATTTTGGCCACTGTCATTTTGCCGTGGCAGTGATGCAGTTGTGCACTTTATGCAGTTGACCTTTTACTTTTCATATCAGAAGCCAAAACCTCCCTGCCACCTTTTTTGTCATTTGTCACAGCATGTGCCATTGAGTGGTATGTGCCTAAATCTCTTGTCACTCCTTGCTTAGTAGTCTCACTAGGTAGGCAGGTGTGCGTAGGGGTGGGGCCACTAGAAAATGGCACGGCTGGTGGATAATTATCCTTAATGGATCTTGGGTTTCCTCCACATTATAAAAACAAGGCGGAGAGGTTAGGTTAAGTTCCTGGAGGATTCATGCTAAGAGTCACCTGGCAGACAATAAACGTGAAAGAGTGGCACACAAGCTGGGTGATGTAATGCGCCCCAGGCACTTCAAAGGAGAAAACCGAATGCAGTCATTTGAGATCCGCATTAAGGCAGCTGTGGGAGGACTGCATAATCTCCTGCAGAACATTCACTTATGCTTAGAGCCAGCCCGTATGAACCTGCCACTGAAGAGGAAAGAAAAGGCTGCTGTGATTCATGTTAAGGCCTCATTCCCAGCTGGGAAAGCAACCCAGCTGCAGACATCACTTTGGACTCCCTTGGGTGGTTACACCCAGGGAGAGCTGGGAGGGACTGATTGGCCAGCCAACCAAAGGAGCCATTCTAGGTCATTGTAGCTATTCTAGCAGGGGCTGCCGTGCATGGGTGTCCACTATTCCCACCATCATTGCTCACCTTCACTACTTTCCTTCCCCTTTTTTCCTTTCCTCCATTCTTTAACCCTTGTCCATTTCTTACTGTTTCTAAATACATTCTAAGACATCGCCTCGTGTCTGTGGTGCCAATTGAAAAATCTTACACATTGCTTAGTATATTCAGCAATTTCTCAGGATATAAATTGAATTTGCACAAAAGCAAACTTTCTTTCTGCTAAATCGTGCAGTACTATTAGAAATGTACAACCTCCCTTTCAATATACTGAAAAATCAGTTTACCTATCACTGTTACAAGAATTCATTATCAACAAATTTTGTTGGGTTGCTACTGTAAATTAAACAAGAATGGACTTACATAAAAATGTAAATAATGGTCACTATTATCCAGGTCCCTGGTGGGCTAAATTACTCACTCACTATAGTGCTTTTTCCTGTATTCAGGGCCGCAAGGGCCCAGGAGCCTATCCAAGGAGACTGAGGGCATGAGGTGGGGTATACCCTGGACAGGGTCCATATCCATCAAAAGGCACACACACATAAATTATTCTATGTGATAGAATAATCATGCTCATTCACAAACTATGGGCAATTTGCGAATGACAATTAGCCTAATCTGCAGGTCATTGGACTGTGAGAGGAAACCAGAGTACCCATAGGAAACCGACCAAATATGGAAAGAATATGCAAACTTCATGCACACAGAGATGGGAATCGAACATGGCCAGGAATTAAACCCAGACTCTGGACTAAAAGTTGACAGTGCTTACCACTAAACCACTGTGTCATTAAACTTAATATTCTTCCAATTTTTTATTTTTTTTTACTTTTTTAGTCTGTACCTATTTTTATTCCCAAATCTTACTTTGATGCGTTATATTCAATTATATCATCTTACATTTGGAAAGCTAAGCATCTTTGATTGAACAAGTCGCTACTTTAAGGATCTAAAAGAGATGGTTGTATGACTCTATCCAATTTTTATTTTTATTACTGGGCAGCAAACATTCGATGTCTCATCTTTTGGGCATATTTCCATAACCAACTGATTTGGCCTGCCTGAGTGTAAATGAAGATAAATTCTATCCAAAACCGCACTGTCTCTGCACTTCTTGGATGTGCACTCCCCTTCCCCTCAATTAAATCAATAAATAATTCTGTTATTAGTCATACTTTCAGCAGTTCAGAAAGTACAATGTTTTTTTCTGGCGGCTTTTCTCTCTCTAGTCCCATTGTCTCCAACCATCTCTTTCAACCTTCTTTACATGATTCATTATTTAAGTACTGGTACATTAAGGGCATCAAGCTTTTTAAAGATCTTTTTATTGACCATACATTTGTGTCATTCGACCAGCTGTCTGAAAGATTTAAATGATCCAAATCTCACATTTTTAGCCATTTTCAAGTAGGACACATGAGCTCGGCTCCTTAGTTCCAGTGAAAGGAGCTCTTAAAGCTTCAGTATACAATTTCATACTCCCAAATTTGTGGGAACAAGTTTGGGGATGGCCCTTCCTATTTCAACCTGACTGTGCACCAGTGCACAAAGCAAGGTCTTGACCTCAACCCAGTAAAAATTCCCATAAACATACTCAAACATTGTAGAAAGCTTTGAGAGTTGAAGTTGTTATAGCTGCAAATTGTGGGACAACATTATTAAACCCTATGGATTAAGAATTGGATGTTACTGTTGGATGTTATGTATTGGCCATGCCCTAATGTTGAAAAAATCGCAAATAATCCAAACTAAAATTCTGTGTTCTATACTAAATTGCAGTCTTCAACCGGACCCCTTGATTGCTCTTTTTGGCATTACTGGAAAGGAATATAAGCATCGAACCCCAGCTAAATGTCAATTAGTGTCCTTTGCATCCCTCCTGGCCAGGCATTCTGCATGTTATGTCTTGTTTGTCTCTTTCAACGATTCACTAAACAATTTAACAATTTAGACTTGAAAGTTCAACAGGTGTGGGTCCGTTCTTCACTTTTTTCTTTCATGTACAGTGGAACCTGAGATTTTGAGTATCCCAGTTTGCGAGAGTTCAGACGAAAAGAGTAAAAAATACATATATATTTTGACTTAAAAAACGAGCGAGTCTTGATACATGATTAACAAGTATCATCAAGTATCATGTACAGTTGTAGCCACTCAAAACTACCGGGGTTGGGCTTGTGGCTGCCGTGATCTCCCCTTACTCTTCAAAAAGGCATGTCAAGATTTCCCAGTAAACACACCCATTGAAGCCCTATTCATTTATTTACTGGGTGCCACCACTAGATGGAGCTCAGGAAGATGTTAACAGCCAACAATTTAGCTGCTGAGTAGCAATCACGTGATTTTTACCCTCCTCACTCCCTCCGGACTGACGCTAGCAAACTGAAATATAGAGATGGATATGATGACAGTCTAATGGCCTTTTTATTCAGGGTAAGTGATTTTTTTCATAAAATTTGTTTGGGTTACTTTACAGTTTAGTTCCCAGTTTATTTATTTATTTAATTTTTCAGCCGTTTTGAAAATCACTGTTTTGAATATGTATGCCTATATGTTTTTGACATGGTGTATTATTGTTAAAAAAAAAAAATAAAAACAATGACGTTTGAATATCTTCTGTTAAAAACTAGGGATGCACCGATACCACTTTTTTGGAAAACGAGTACGAGTACGTGTACTTGCATTTCAATACTTGCTGATACCAATACCAAGTACTTAATAAATGATTTTTAACAATTTTGCTGAGCACAATTCGCAGTCCGCGTTTGTTTTGTTGTCTTCATTCACTTTGAAATAATTCCACACGGCTGACATGTCTCGTTTCGCCTCGCCTTCTCCCTGCTCTGAGCTGCATCCGGGGCCTGGGGGCGGGCACTCGGCGCTTGTGATTAACCCCTTACACGCCGCTCAAACATAGACATTTCTCAGACCGTGTAATCGGTCCCTGGTATTGGGGGACTTTTAACGAGTACGAGTACTTTAGAAAATGTGGTATCAAGGCCGATACCAGATACCGGTGTCGGTATCGGTGCATCCCTATTAAAAACCGTGACGTATTTAACAGTCAGTAGGAGTAGGTAAGCAGTAGGACTGCTTCAATACTCAGTAAGTAATAGTTTGGCTTCAGAGTTGCACTAATGCTCATATACGAGTGTTATATCGCTTAACTTATTTGTATGAAACCGCATTAAGGAAAATTCCTGTTAATTTAATGCTGATGTTAATACAGACAGACAGTGGCTAATGCTAACACAGTTCAATGGTTTATTTACATTCAGCACAGGCAGTCTATTTACATTTCAGAATTCCTAAAACAGTATTTTACACACTCTGGTGGTATATACAGTACAGTATGTCACAATAGTGAGTATTGTAGACAATAGACAGTTATGCAGTGTTGTCCCATGAAAAGATATAACTAAATATTTGCAGAGATGTGAGGGGTGTACTCACTTTTGTGACATACTGTAGGCTTATTAATGTGTTGTATTTTTTCATCAAAAATAGATATTCTGTCAAGTTTATTTATGTTTGTCTTTAGTAGATTATCTTGTTCTCTTTAACCAGAGCTCTGCAGTGGAGGATTGAGGGCCTGCGTGACTGTGCAAAAGCTTTAGGATGATGTTTGGTCAGGTCTACACATTGGGAAACAAAGACTTAAACTGTTCCATCTTTGATAGGTTTTAAAAATTGATAAACTTTAATATAAAACAAAGAAAATCAGATAGAGACTGATATGCAGCTGGTGTTATCCAGGTATTTTACTGATCTTTAAGCAAAATACATGTTCTATTCACTTGTTTTCTACAAATTACTGTTTTAACTTTGGCTAGTTTTAGAAGAATAAAGTTTTTTTTTTTACATCATGTTTGTGTGTTTTAATTTTTGGGATATTGTTAGGCCAATTTATTTTGATTAAAAAAAAAAAAAAAACATCTACTTGAACCAACTACATCAATGGGCTAAAATAGGAGACAACTTTGTTTTAAATAGTCAAAGAGTTGGGCTATTAAAAAAATAGAAACAAATGAAAACAACTATTAAACACTTGATCATATGTATATATGCTATTTTTCTTTATGCTACCCATATTTTTTTCTCAGTATAAATAAATGTTTTGGGTTTTAAGAATTACATCAAAAGAACAAAGACAAACTTAGGAGGAGTGGAGGGTGAGAAACTCCAACAGATAATGTACTGACTATTACATGGTACTAATTGCTATGTGTTTTTTGGGGGGATCTTTTGTCTCACCCACACGCAAATGTGTATGTTAAAGACAACTGTTGAACGTAGGAGCGCACTCAGATGTACCTCCCCATCCACAAACACCTGTGGCACTTTAACCGTTGTATAGCTCCCCTTAGTCAAATCACAGACACAAGGCGTTCTCTGTTTGGTCACTGGCATTTATTGGCATTAATTCATTTATACTGAGAAAATAATATAACATGCCGTGAATATGCCGTGAGAACTAGATAAAAATAAAACACAATAAGTAAAACAAAACACACATATGATAAATATGTGATATAACACAAGCATTCTCATAGAAATGATCAATAAAAAATAAATGTTCACAACACAAATAACTTGGTTATTACACAACTTCAAAACAATGAGGTGCTAATCACAAAATAAAACAATATTTACATTCACTTAAATGCAGATGAACCATCACACTGCACTTGTGTAAGGTCTGCTAGCATGCATTAAGTTTAAATGAGCATGCATTAACTTTAGGCATTAAAATAAAACATTACACACCTCATTTGCTGCGATAATTTGAAGGGAGAAATATTTAACTAAATCTTCACTCCTTACATGTCTTCAAGAAACTACAGGGTGGGCCATTGATATGGATACAATATGAAATGGCAATGGTTGGTGATATTAACGTCCTGTTTGTGGCACATTAGTATATGTGAGGGGGCAAACTTTTCAAGATGGGTGGTGACCATGGTGGCCATTTTGAAGCCGGCCATCTTGGATCCAACTTTTGTTTTTTTCAATAGGAACAGGGTCATGTGACACATCAAACTCATTGGGAATTTCACAAGTAAAACAATGGTGTGCTTGGTTTTAACGTACAGATGTGTGAAGAGGAGAATGTCTAATACCGTCGCGCTCACCGCCGCGACAAAACGACAGCGGCCAAAATAAATCAGTTGCATTTCAAGGCAATTCGTGAAATGACCGCCAGGTGGCGCAAAGTGACATTTTCTCTGTTTTTTAAAAATAATTAAGTCATAAAAAAGTCAAAACAATATGCTGTATTGAAGAAATACTACAGTAATGGTAATTTCCACATCTGTATATTTTATACAACAAGCATGAAAAATCTTAATCAGAGCTATTGATATTTGCTGTACAATAGTGTAAAAAAAAAAAACATTGATGTTGAACATTAAAACAAGTACACTACACTGTAAACCCTAATGCTCAAAGTAATTAAACACATTGAGTACTGTTAACCTAAATAATTGAATGAATAATAATTCACTCTATAGATCTCTCGTGGCACAGTGGTTATGTGTCTTGTCTGCCATGCGGAAAACCCCGGTTTGATTACTGTGTTGGATAGTTTGCAATATTTTTTTTATTTGTTCAACAAACTCAAAAATGTATAGATCTGTTTTACGTAAAATTGGAAACATCATTAATTTTAAAAAAAATGTAACTGATTACCTAAAATATTTGGCGTTTTGCCAATTTAATCGGGTTTACAGTGTAGGGTTTTGGGTCATCTTAAATGTTGTGTTCTTTAAATTTGTAGTAGATAATACCAAAATAAATTAAACTAAATGACTATAAAATTCAAACATTGTCAGCACGTGCTACTGTGTAAGCAGATGTCGTTGTCATTCAGCCCCGCTTGTGTTTTTGCAGTACCACCGCTGATATACAGTATATATATGCAAGACAATACAACTGAAGTGTGGTTTAAATGCTGGAACATGAAAATGTATTTTAAAAATTGCATTTATCCAGCTATAAACAAGAATTTCCTCAACAGTCTCTTTTTGCCCCTTCAAGAAAATTAGAAAAAAGTGTGAAATCCTCTGTCCTGAAAAAGGGTGGGAAACATAGTTATAGCTTTATCCCTAACTGTTACAAAAACGTTACCACCAGAGACTCCTTCAATAATGTTAAATTAAATTTAAGTGTCCTTTCTAGTTCACATTTCACATAAGTCTTTGATTTAAGCTGTCTTTGTATTTTTTGTAAGTATTCTCTTTCTCTGTTTATTTGATTATATTTAGAACACTTGACAATGATGTCCCTCAAAATACCCTCATCACTTTATATGATCTATCTCCTTGTGATCTCAGGTGAGTCACATATTTAATTTCATATTATTTTATCCCATATTATTTATTTCGTATTATTACAAATGCAGATGTTTTTTTTTATTTATTTTACTTACTTTGTAGATTCTAGATTCTCTCTCTCACTCTCTTCTCTCTCTGTCATATGTGTATTTGAGTAAAAGCATAAAAATCAACTGATCTGTAAGTACGTCTTACTATTAAGCAAAGACAATCTCAACATGTGATTTTTTTTTCACCTTGACATTATTTATTTAATAAAAATCAAACCAAAAAGAAAACAAAATATGTGGACAATGCTAAAAATGTATACAGAAATGAATTAAATAAATAAATGAATAAATAGATAACTTGTATGAATACCACCGTACTGCTTCCATATGATTTAAAAGTAGTAAGTTGCAGCCAGGTCCTGATAATCATAGCCATACATTAATTTATCATCGGCAGGTGTACAGACCTCTATAAAAGCAAAGGTTTGGGCAGTTTATTGGTCTGGAGCATTCAGATGTGTGTTAACACAATGCCAAATGGGAAAGACATAAGCCATTGTTTTAGAGAAGCAATTGTTGCAGCACATCAATCTTGGAAGTTTTATAAAAACTGTTTCCAAACAATTCAAGTGGAAATCCTTCAAGACAATCTTCCCAGTAGTGGACATTCATCCCAAGGTCAGACTGTGCAATGCTCAGAGAAATACAAAAAATGCAAAAAAAAAAAAAAAACAGCTGAATCTCACACCCTACAGGTCCCGCTGAGCATGTTAAATGTTAAAGCACAATTAGAAGAAGATAGAAAAAGAATTTGCTGTTTTGAAGGCTTGCCAGGAGAAAGCATTTTTGTCTAAACAGAACATGAAAGCACAACGGAACCTTGCTAAACTGCATATGAAACTTCTATATGAGATTTATAGAAAAAATGCCTCTGGACAGTTAAGTTAATGCCCAGTGCCATTTTTGGTGAAAACCAAACAACATTTCAGCAGAACCAGGGGTGGAAGGTTGATAATTTGGGCTTGTTTTGCAGCCACAGGATCTGAGCACCTTGTAGCCATTGATTAAACCATGGATCACTCTCAGTATCTCTAGATACTGTAACTAGAGGCAGTATTCTAGAGGCAAATGTGAGGCTATTTGTGACAGTTAAAGTGTGGTCTAATTGGGTCATGCAACAGAAAAAGAATTAAGCTTTTGGAATGTCCTAGTCAAAGCCCAGTCCTAAACCTAATTCAAATGCTGTGACAGGACCTTAAGAGAGCTGTGCATGAGGAAATTCTCCAAAACCTTGTTGTTGGTAGTCTTTTGCTTGCTCCCAGCAAGGGATTGCCACAGCAGACCATCTAGTCTGCACGTACAAGCTTGACACTGGTTTTACACCGGATGCCCTTCCTGACATAACCCTCCTATTTTATACAGGATTGGGACCGGCACTGTATCCAGTAGTTGGCACTGCGTGGGAATTGAACCTGGGCCTTTCACATAGCAGGCAAAACATA